>JADDOH010009089.1:0-42527 GCA_016648135.1 Agrypnia vestita | reverse complement strand
TTGTCCAACTTAAAAATGTATGCTCCTTTTTGGGGCCGTGAAAACTTATGTAGAATTTCCTGCCTTGGTAAAAATATTAGCAATTTTTTTTCCTTCGATGCCTTTTAGCAACTATAATGTGTTTCAAGAATATATTTCCAGAAAATATAAAAAAAAGAAATTTCTTGGAAGATTGAGTAAAAATAGTGCACAATTAATATATAAAACTATAATTATTCCTCACATAAACTATTTTGCTAGTCTTGTATTTGGCCAATGAAGGAAACATCAAGAAACTACAAGTGATGCAAAAGAGGGCAATGAGAATCATATTTAAAAAATTAATACACCAGAATTGAAGAAATGAGAAGAGCACTCAATTGGATGGAAATAAAAAAAATACTTCTTTATAAAATTCTCATATTTGTACATAAAATTCTCTGTAACAAAATGCTAAAATATTTTTTGAACAAAATTATTGTAAATGGTGATGTACATACCTGTAATACCAGAAATAGGAATAGAGTAAGTGTCTTATGTACAGATGTGTAAAAATATATGACGAGATGTCAGAAAACATGAAGAATGTAAATAAGATGAATGAATTTAAAAACAAATGCTATAATTATCGTAAAAATAGTACAGAATTGTAGAGCATAAGATGTATTATTTATTATATTATTGATTGTACCATAGATTAGATTAGATGTAAATGTAAATATGTAGGTTATTATGGATAGTATATTAGTAATAAATTTTAGAATGTAAGAGTATGTAGTTAATGTACAGGAGCGTAATATTAACTAACTTATTAAAGAAATAAATAAAATAAAAATAAGATAACCAATTTTAATATTGAAATATAGGATTTGGTCTTTTGATTTTATGTATTCAGAAGGAAATTAATATTTTGGAAAATTAATGATATATTATGCACTAATAGTAAACAAATACTTAATATTCTATATTGATCTTATATTATTTAACATTGCGAATGATACATATAGTTTCAGATTACATTTAATAAAAATGAATATAATTGTTACTATTAATTAAAATACTTATTTCTTTGTCCTATCTCTTTTAAACTTTTAAATGAAAAAGTGTTAACAAATGAAAAGTTTTGGATTAAAATGAGCTTATCTTTGTTCCAGGTATCCTGACAGATGTCCAAGATCATTTCCACATAGGTGATGACAGAGGCGGACTGTTACAAACAGTATTTGTGATATCATACATGATATTTGCTCCGCTGTTTGGTTACCTCGGTGACAGGCAGTCGCGCATCAAGATCATGGCCTTCGGCATCTTGTTCTGGAGCCTCACGACGCTCATCGGGTCTTTCATGACGGTACGGTCTTTTTTCAGTTAAAACTGGTTCATAACTGAAGTAATCAACTTTACTTAGTTAATCTCCAAACTGGGTTGTTAGCAAAACATCAAATAATATATTGTTTGAAACACGCATTACAATTTTTCCTTGCGTAAATTTTTAATTATTAGAAAATTTTCTCCCACATGAAAAAATCATGGAGGGCTAAAAAAAATTAGGGTATGAAAAAGTCAATCACTTGTGAACTCTGCATTTTTACTAAGCCTATCAATAACTTTTATTCCCTGTTTATTAAATTTAAAAAAAAAATCTTTGGGATTCAAGTAGGTACATTTCCTAATTTAAATTAATATAGTAACTTGTTGATGTAGTCGACATGACACTAATCTAGTGATCTGGTTAGTCCTATATTCATTTTATTTTCTTTTAGCTTAGTTTGAACATAGTAAGAATAATGATGCGACACATTATCCGTGTTTGCATGTCTATTAAAAAAAAATGATACGCACGGTTAACACATTTTTACAGCTGTTAAAAAAGTTTATGAACTCATGGATAAAGCTTGTTCTATTGACATTCTGTAAAAACATGTTTTTTTCACTACCCTTGTATTAGATTAAATATTGATAAGGTAAATCTATGCTTCTATTTAACAGTAACAAACTTCATTGTTACTGGTTACACTTTTTTGAAAAGTGATTAAAATATCAATTTATAAATTTAAATTTTCAGATATTGCTGTGTTTATCCTTAAAAATATATAATATGTGATTCCTCTGTACAAGGCACAGTGTTAGTTTTTGTGACTTGATATTACGTTAGATATTTAATGATTGTATTATATTTTTCGTACACATATATTCACGTATTATGCTTTTTTTCAGGATTTTGGATGGTTTATTTTCTTCAGAGCACTGGTAGGAATTGGAGAAGCTTCATATTCAACAATAGCTCCTACCATCATCAGTGATCTCTTTGTGAAAGACCTCAGATCTAAAATGTTGGCAATATTTTACTTTGCCATCCCTGTTGGAAGGTAAGAGTCAAAGAACCAGTAATTATATAATTTATCTAATGTTTCAACCTAGTTGCTGTACTCTAGGTGACTGATTTTCAGTTTAACACTGCTCAGCAGTGCAAAGCTGTTCTCTTAAAATGCACATATTGTATTTGTATTTTTTCATATATGAAATTGTATTTTTTCATATATGTATCTCTGTAATGAAGTAAGGAAAGGACAAATAATAAGTTAATATAAACCTTAGCATAGTGAACAGGATTATAATTGGCTTAGGTGACCAGGTTATTTAAGATGTGCGCCGTAGACCTACCAAGAAATGAAGAGGCTGACAGGAGAAGAGTGGAGAGATCAAGTGCTTGATACAGAACAATCCTAGGATTGTGACCCGAAGAAAAGGGTGATTTCGGTATGTGATAGAAATGAATAAAGAGAGGATGATGTGGTAGATACACATTGTGAGTGATACTGACATCAGAAATAGAAAACATTTACAAAAGACCATGCGTGACCAGAAAACCAGATACAATAGGGATGAGACTTAGAAGGATCGACAAAACCTTTAATTTATTTATTTTGCTTATATTCCAGTGGTCTAGGATACATAGTGGGCTCAGAAACTGCGAAAGCTTTTGGCAGCTGGCAGTGGGGGCTCCGCGTAACACCCGCAATGGGATGCATCGCAGTCCTGCTCATGCTGTTTGTTATGAAGGAGCCAGAGAGGGGGCACGCCGAGGGAGGCTCTCACGTCCGTCCGGGGTCTTACATGGAAGACATCAAGGCACTTGCCAAAAAGTAAGTCTATCTTAAACAAATAAATGCAATTTTCTGAGGGAGAGAATTTTGGCGACACCTTGACTTACTTTTTATATAGAAATTTATTCCTTAAAAATAATTCATTAAAAAACTCATAATACATTGATGTTGGAAACATTAATATTTTCACGAGATCATAGAAGCGGAAAGAACTACGCGTGATTGAAGATTTTACAGCACTCTATGTGTTTTACAGTAAATTGGAAATTACTATATAAGTGTACAAATAAGTTTCTGCCATTTTATTCCAAATATTGTCCATCGCTTGCCGCTACTTTGACCTATCTTTCTGGCAGCATACGGATACCGCATCGGAAGAATGCTTCATCTTTTGAATCAATCCAGCTATCCACAAATCGACCCAATTTTTGCTATCTTCATACGATGTGAAGTGTTGCTCAGACAGGCCAAGCGCCATCGACTGAAACACTAGAAATCAGAAGGAACAATGTCTGATAAATATGGCGGGTGGGGTAAAACTTTCCAATTGAGTGTTTCCAAATTGGTTTTGACTGGCACTGCAACATGTGGACGAGCATTATCATGCAGAAGTATAATTTTGACATGTCTGGAGTAATAGTCAGCTCACTTTTCCTTGAGTGCTCGACTCAATCTCATCAATTATGTTCGGTAGACAGCCTATGTAATGGTTTCGTTCGTCGTACACTTTCGGCCTTCTGCTACGTTCTTTGTCTTCAATGTCAAATTCATAAACTTTTGATACCACTCACTTAACTTCTCTCCCTTAAGGCGGCTTCGCCATATACTTCTACAAGCAATTGATGCGCCTCAGCTGCAGATTTCTTCAAATTGATGATGTAAATCAAAAGTTCCTGCAAATGACGCTTATTTGGCTCAAAACTCGACATTTTCGCACACAAAAGAATATATCATAGTGATAAAAAATCACTAATATTTTAAGGTTATGTTGTTGACATATTTATGTCTGTTATTACGTATATTACGGTAATGACATTTTACATCTGACAATTTTAACCATAACTTACTGGTGGCGCCAACTTTTGTCAAACAGCGGAAACTTCTTTGTACACCTAATACAAAGTTCTGAAATGATCTCATAGATGCTTTTTTAGCGTAATCATAATAAAGATTCGCGAAATATCTAGAACACAGGTCTCTTTAATACGGCGGCATCATGCTGCACAAATGGTTTGTTTTGAAATTTAGTGGAAGCCATAGATGAGGCGATAACAACAGATGACCAGCCAAAAAAAAACGAAAGTACCTTTCGGCAAGCGAGAAGTTTTCTTGTGCAAACTTGAGCGATTTAAGCAATGTTCATCAGTATATCAGAAACAAAGTATTAATTAGTATCTAAAGAACAGCGCTCCGATTAAAGCTCGCGATTTGAGCTCTTCATTCATACGTATACATATATAAATGTAACGTGTAAAATTTGTCCAGTTACTGAAACCACATATGTAGTTGGGTATATATCCGCGGATATATATCACGATATTTATGGCTTGATTTTTATCTTTGATATATATCCAAAAAAACTTTCTGCGATCATTAATAGATGGCACTAGTTGTAGTTTAAAAATGCAACAGATTGTTTTTTAAATATCTGCAGTCATTACTAGATGGCGCTAGATGTTTTTTAAAAAGTGCTACAGGTAATTTTTTTTAATATCTGCGTTAAAAAAGGGCTACTGGTTTTTTTTTATATCTGTGGTTGTTACTAGATGGCGCTAGTTGTATTTTAAAAAGTGCTACAATTATTTTTTATTTTATTTTGTTTCATATAATCCATTTTTTATTTCACACAAAGAAACAAATATTCATAACACTACATTAGAAAGAGCAACTTTTATAATTTATATATAGTAATTGCATATATTAGCTTTTTTCAGTATGCAATTCATTTATTTAATAAATAATAATTCATGTACAAAATATTTTTCCTAATAATTTTGATTGCATCAAGCGACGTATGCAAAAAAGGAGAAAAAAAGTTTGGATATATATCCAATTTTTAATATATATCAGATATATATGAAAAAATCCAATTATTTGATTTTTAATATAAAAATCGGATTTTTTCAAACCCTGGTACATAGTACACTAAATTGTGTGTCATTGGCATCTGAGACTTTCAAATCAAAGCTGTTTTGAATACAAATATTTTGCTGATGAAAAAGTTCAGAATCTTCTGTTCAAAGTTTTCTACTTCGCAGGTCACATGTTTTAACTTCTGCTCAATGTTTACAATTATATTATTATCAGGGTTAAATTTGCTGATACATTTGTTCATTTGTATATGTGTTTACCAAACACACTATGAAGTTGATGAAGATGCAAACACAAACACTTTGTCCTCCACGCAATATTGTTGGTAAATACTCAATAACCAACACATTATGTACATCAACAATAATAAATACTCTTGCTCAAATAGGTCCTAAGACACTGTTGAATATTTTGTGTAATAATATGTGTTCTGGATTGGATCGCGTGCTTGGCTGTTTTCCTTGTATCTATCTAGGCCGACGTTTCCGATCGAGATGGGGCTTGAACCCCGGGCCAGCAAACCCGAACCAGCCGTTTAAAACATGTTGCTACGGCCGCCTCTACGTGTACCGCCAAAAAGATGCCGTAAATATATATTAGCAAAGACCCGAACCAATGTTACGTAATTTTTGACGAGTCGCAGCTAGTTACTATTATTACAGTAAATTACAAGTAAGGTTGCACATGAATATTGAAGCTTCCCGTTTCAGTTGCTTTAATGTCCAATGTCTTACAGAAGACAGGTCAGAAATATTTTTAAAAAAATGCAAATTTTGAAGCTATCTCCAGAAATATTAATATTAGGACATCGTTGCTTGAATCGCTTGCTTTGGCAGGAACCTACCGGTAAAGTATTGTGGACTAGCGGTCACACCCTATATAAATGTGTTTATAAAAAAATTACTGACGCTTAAAATATGTATTACATATGTGCAAAATACTAGAACAACTATAAATGACTTGTTTGTTAATTATGATTATTTACTTAGGTAGCTATGCACTGTAATAATCTAAAAAAATTAGAGAGTATATATATTCTTTTCGGATTTAGTTTTTATCTTAATAACCACTGGCCAATAGGTGATTGGATATTTTCTTATTTTTGTATTTGTTGCAGTCCTTCATTCATGCTCTCTACTGCTGGGTTCACTTGCGTTGCCTTTGTGGCCGGAGCCCTGGCGTGGTGGGGCCCCCACTTCATATTTCTAGGACTCAAGCTGCAGCCTGAAAACAATGGCAGTGTCTCCTTCAGCGAGTAAGTGTCATCTTCCTATTGAATTATTTGACCAAAGATACTTCAAGTGATTCAAAATTGTAAGGCTCATGAATTTATTTATATGTATCGGAAAAAAAATGCATTTTTATTGTTCACTGATAATTTTTTTTTTATAAATACTTCATATCTAATTTAGCCCTGCAGACCTAAACCTAATCATTTTTAAAATGGATTCATTGTGGTCCAAGTTTGCATTTACATTTTGATGTACATAAATCATTGTTATCGAGACATGCTTTGAATTTTTCACAGGTCTGTGATGTTTTTTTTTATTATTTAAGAATATTTAGGTATTAGGAAAAAAAAACTGCAAAATGTTTAGATTGCTTTATTAGCAGCCATCCATTTAGTATACGTGCAATGTCACCACCCTACCTATGCGGATGAATAGAAACCATAATGTTTAGCTACGTGGATAGGCACAACAGCACCAGAAAAAATAATATGCATTGCGAATTACAAATAAGACACTAAGAAACCATTTAATTTATATGTCTTACAAAAATTCATACATTACTGTTTATCTATTTTTTTTTTTGCATGTTACTATAGCACAAGAAAAAGTGATATAAAACATCCAGACAAATTTTAACAATATGAATAAAAAGCACACATAATTATTATAAAAATGTTTATTTGCATTTTAACATAAAAATTACAAATTTAAGCTAATTCATAGATTTTAATCTAAAGAGTGCCACCAATGGTGTTGTGCAGTCATACGAAAATGATCATTATTGTGTTGTATTTGTACGGAATGTGGGGCTGCTTTCGCTTGGCACTATTTGTGGTTGACACATTAAAACTGCAGATTCATAAAATCTCCAACAGCTCACATTCATTGTGATTTCCGCAATATTTTGTGACACTTTTTACTAAATTGACGGCACTTTTTCCTGCATATATAAAGCTCAATGAATCAGAATCAACCGGTCGGGTGCCAGAGCGCAGATCTGTGCTCCCTAAACACGTATGCAAATTCGGCCTATTTTACCTGCGTTTGTGGGTTTTCAAAGCTTATAATTGCTTATATCTCAAGTTTTTGAATGAATAAACTAGTTCTATTTCTCAAGTAACCTCATTTTCCGCGCAAACCAGACCAATCATTCCAAATGTCATCTTTAAACCGCGCATTAATTGTGTTATTTATCTCTTAAAAAAAGTGTTATTGAATATTGAAGGTAATTGCCTTACTTGCATTTGTTTATCGAACGGACCTTCCTTACTGTTGGACGCGACGGTACGCCGTAAAAAGAGTCCCGGGGAAAAAAGAACAGAGTATCGTACGAATGAGAATGTTATTTTAAATTACCAGATTTTTCTGCATTTGCTACATTTGAAATCAGGATAGTATGGGAATAACGTGTCTATTTATAATACGTCAATTGTTTTATTCGATAAATATGTGCGTACATTTCTGACAGTAAATTTCTTACTTATTTTCATAATTAATGAATAAGTAATTATTGTACAAGTAATTATTGAAATATAAGTAATTATTGAAGTCTGTATATTGAGAAACCAGAAACTGCAACTTCTTAGCGATTATTGTTGATTTTTACATGAATATAACCATCACAAAAAAGTGTCTAAAAAACAGCAATCGTGCATGAATTTGCGTGGCATATGACCGGTTAAACGAGTTGCAATTATTTAAAAAATTAATTCCTCTGTTCAAGTATTTTACAAATATGGTAAAATCTTGAGAATTCAAACATGCATAATAAATTGCTATAACAAACAAAACCATTCAATTCAATAAAAAATAATCTGACATACTATTTAAAAGAGGAACACTTGCCTAGTAGAGTCTGTTTACTTTAGGAAAGTCACTTGCATTAGTGTAAGTAACAGTGCGTTTACGAAATCTTGTAACATTATTTTTTTGAGTAAATGATAGACGCGAAAAAAATTATAAGTAGTATTTTATTTTCTTAAACTGAAATAAGCACACATGTATTATAACAAAACTATGTATCATTTTTTCAATCCTCAAATAATAATTATTTAGAAATCTCTTCGTAACCAATAACTGATCTAATTTTGTTTTCAAAATTAGTATGATTTCAAAATTGTCAAATAAAATAAAAATATTGACTTTATGCTTTTTCAATAAAATACTAATACAATAATACTAAAAAAAAAATTTAAATTTCATGATTGTTTTAAATATTTCAGTTTAAGTATAATTAAAACTAGTAAGTGTATCCACTATTGTAAGGCATATGTCATTAGTATTAATCAAAATATATCATTCTCTATGCAACAATGTCCATCACTAATGCTACCACATGGCTCAAATAATAATGAGTTATAGGAAGCAAAAAAAGCAAAATTCTCTATTTTATTTCCATCACTAATGTTATCAAGGCGCTACGCTACTCTGGATAGCGCTGTTCTCACAGCCTTAACTGGCGGCCGAAATATATAATATAATTACATTATTTTTGACGAATTATGGCTTTTAAAATAAATATATTAGGTCCTTACATATGAAATTGGCGTTTAGTATGGGAGGAACATAAAGCCGATTTTTTTTTATTATAATATATTTATTTAATCAAAGTATGTACCATTGCTATCTATGCACTTTTGCCATCTCATAGGTAGTTAATCGATCCCTTTACTAAAAAAACCATACGGACGGGAATCAATAAAATCTTTGAAGGCGGTTTGGACTGCCCCATCGGAGTTGAATTTTTTCCTTTGCAAGAAGTTATCCGAATTTCGAAAAAAATGGTAATCTGTTGGGGCAAGGTCCGGAGAGTACGGTGGATGTCTTAGACATTCCAATTGAAGCTCCTCTAATTTGGTAGCCGTCTGTTGTGCAGTGTGTGGTCTAGCGTTATCATGAAGCAGCAGTGGCCTAGAGCGATTAACCAGCCTCGGTTGTTTAGCAGCTAGCAGGGTTCAGCCATTGCGATGAGCGCTTCCGATTATCGTACAGGATTCACTTTTCATCACAGGTAATGATTCGATTTAAAATCCCTTCATTATTGTGCCAGTTGAGTAATGCAACGCAGCAGTCAACGCGCGTTTGTTGATTTGCTTCACTCAATTCGTGAGGTACCCACCTTTCAAGCTTTTTCACCTTACCAATTTGCTCAAGTGGATTAAAACAGTTTTATCACTAACACCGCAGCCTGCAGCTAACTCGGATGTGGTTTGCGATGGATCCGCTTCCACAATAGCCTTCAATTCTTCATTATCAACTTTGGTCTCCGGCCGTCCACGGGGCTTGTTCTGCAGGTCGAAATTTCAGAACGAAAACGTTGGAACCAAAATCGCACTATGTTTTCTTTTGCGGCACCGTCGCCATACACATCATTAATCCTTCGAGCCGTTTCTGCAGCACTGGTGCCACGGTGGAACTCGTACTCGTAAATAACGCGATATTTCAAGTTTTTCATTTTGTAAACTGAGTGACGCAAAGAAAAAAACAATTGAGGAAAAAACAAATGAATTATAATTTTCAAAACACAAATACATGAGTAAATAGCTGTATAAATTTGGATTTGGAATTCCTAACCAAAGAGAAGATATTTGAGATCAAATTTGACAGTACGGCAAAACGCCAATTTCATATGTAAGGACCTAATATAAGCGGGTGTAATTGTGGTTAAATAATTTCGAATTCTTATAGTTAATTTTAATCAGATAAACTATAGTCGTTTGTATTGGACTCCGAATCCTAGTCTATCTAATTTATATTAAATTGATTAAAGTCTGTGATTTCATCCATTTGAATATCCTTCGTCGCATGCTCAGTTTCAATTCCTTTTGTATGTCATCAGACATTTTCCCATTCGCTAATGGTTATTTTATCAACTTTTTCCGTTTTATCTTTATATATTTATATAATTCTTCGAGATATTTACATAAATTTAAAACTATCTCCTTTGTTTGACCTAAAAGCGATTTCTCCTTTCCATACTTAAAAATATTCGTGATTTTGTAGTCACCGTATATTTAAGTGAAAAATATTAAACAAAGAAACGACCGCTCCGCTCGCCAGTCAAAGTGTTACTGGAGCGGCCAATGAAGTTGGTTTAAAAAAAGAATACAATTTCACAATTTACGTGTTACTGAGGGTATTACTCACATTAATGCAAGTGGCTTACCTAAAGTGAGTGGACTCTAACTGGTCCCCTATAACGTATGTTGTATTAAATTCATTTGAATTTGAAAATTTATTTGAATTTACTCCATTTAAAAGGTATTTAACATGTTCGATCCACGTATGAGTGATATTTAATGTACCTTCTTATGTGTATAATACTGTGTTTGCATATTTTCTAAATAATAAATCACCTGAAGAGTCTATTGTAATATCAATTTTATTTCTATTATTTCTAACAATATTTTTTTTAAATGTCCTCCATATTTTGATTCTGAGATTTTGAATTATCAGGATTTTACCATATGTGGTTCAATATCTGTTATTTAATATATAAAATAAGTTTGTAGGAACATATTGAATATGTTATTATATATCTCTTAGTGTGTCCTACAAGTTTGGTCTGGTGTCGATGGCTGCCGGCATCATAGGAGTTCCTCTCGGCTCCATGATCGCCCAAAGACTCCGACCAAAGTATCCCGACTGCGACCCGATAATTTGCGGGTTTGGGCTCATCACTTCGGCTCCCATCGTGTACCTGGTGATAGTCATGGCCTCCAGCCACGCCAAGTGGTGCATGACATTTGTATTTTTCGGCGAGGTCTTCCTCAATCTCACTTGGTCACTGGTAGCTGATATTCTGCTGGTGAGACTCAAAGGATAATGAAAAGCAAACACAAGACAAATAAATTTAAATACTTTTAATTGATCTGTTAATGAGAATATTCCAGTATTGATATGAGAGATTATCGTATTATCGTATCGTATATGATAGAGAGTACCGTATTATCGTTGGGGTCTGTGCATGTTTAATTACCTTACCTTTTTTGTCATGTTGTCATCAAATTACCATCTTTAACATGGGTTCAGTAACTGCATGCTACGCTTAGTAGTGATAATCCAGTGTCGTTATATTTTCATGTTCTGCGTTTAATTATACGTGTCATAACACCATATCAAAATTATTCCTGAAAATTCATACATTTCCATCTGATCAAGCTTTTAATGTCACACCACTAGTAGTCTCCGAATTAGTCATACATCTAAGCGTAGAACCCACGCTCGAACATACATCTGTGCATAGAACCCACGCTCGAACATTGTTGAACACCTGAAGATTAATTTCTCGTTTTTCCTCCCTTTTGTCGTACAGTGTCTCGTTTACTTTTGGAGTCATAGCGATGGCAGCTGGAATTATCGGAGTACCCCTGGGCACGGCAATTGGTGACGCGCTGATTAAGAAGTTGCCCAATGTACACCCAATTATTTGCGGAGTTGGAATGCTTGTCAGTTCAATTTTCTTACTGACCGCCCTATTATTGATGGAGACTTGTACCGTGACTCCGTTAGTGTTGATGTTCTTTGGGCAAGTGGCACTTAATTTGAATTGGGCTATTGTTGCCGATATGTTATTGGTAAGAATTCATCACATTTTGGTTTATCTTATTTGTCTTTATTTTCTGCTATTTTCTTTTATTTTTGATACTGACAATATTTTTATTTTGCTATCATTAATTTTTCTATTAATATTCCCACTATTCCCACAACTGTCACTCTCACCACACGCACATAAGTTCGCTCTCCGCCCTGCATCATTCATAGCTTCTTGTATGTATTCTGTGTGAAGCTTTTAGGGATATTATACCTGAACATATGGTTTCCCTTTAAGGTTTGCACTGGAGATTAATTTTAAATCAACCAATTTTCTCACAAATCTCACGACAGTTTAAAAAGTGTAAATGGCATAAATCTAAATGATTTTAATATCATTGCTTGATTGTTTGAAAGTAAATGATTTATATTTATATTTACGTTATTTAATCTGTAATTGTAAATTCGTATAAGAAATTTGATAAATAAATACATAATCGGAAATAGACACAATAATGTTCTCTATTTTATTAGAAAACAGTTTATTTATTGTGCCAAATTAACTATACTCTGAGTATTATGGCATGTTACATTTTTTAATAATAGGGTAATTTCACATTTTTTTTTTAATAAAAAAATCTTAACTTTGGTTTAGAAAATACGTTTATGGAAAAGATTTTTTTTTAACATGTATTTTAACATTAAAAAACGATTTTGAAAATCAGGATTTTAAACTCCCGCCAAAACGCTTGTTTTCGCAAGTGACTTCAGGCATCAATTTTTATGTCAATCTGACGTTTAGCAGGTAACAGCACATTTGTGTATTTAGACGTTCATTAGTTTTTTACAAAACAGGCCGGCTTTTTTGTATAATGCGTCCATAACGTCTGGGAATACTTTTTTTTAGATATTGTGTGGTACCCAAACGTAGACATTCATTCCAGAAAACTGAAAAATGCCAAACATAAAGGCAACAATTTTCGGTAAGTTATCGGATTTTACCTGTTATTTTAAATGAGTTCTTAGATGGTTTTTTTATTAAAATAGGTGACAAATACTGCAAACTCTGTATAAAAATCACGCAAACCATAGAAAATAAACAAATTACAGTGACACCATAGAATATATATGCTTTATCTATAACTAACTGTTCATACCCGGCGTTGCACGGATTAAGGATTAAGTTTTAAATAAATTTGTGAGGGTAACCAAAGTTTCAATTCGAATGGCATAGATTTGCATCGAAAAAATATCAGGGGGAAGGGAAAGGGTAAAAGAATAAGGGAGAAAGGTCTTAAAGATCATCGGGTCTTAAAGAATAAGTTTCCAAATTTTGAGTCCGATCGGTCAAACAGTACAGATTTGCATCGAAAATATGTCAGGGGGAGGGGAAGGGGTATAAGAATAGGGGGAAATGTTGCCTATGTTACCTGCAGAGTCCCAAAGAATAAGTTTCTAATTTTTGAGTCCGTTCGGTCAAACAGTACAGATTTGCATCTAAAATTTGTCAGGGGGAAGATAAGGGATAAGAGAATAGGGGGGAAATGTTGCCTATGTTACCCGCCGGGTCCTAAAGCAGAAGTATGTAATATTTGAATTGAATCGGACAAACAATGTGGATTTGTATAGAGAACAGAGAGACAGACATTGAGTTTTATAGGTATAGACTACTGCAAAGTGATGTAATATTGCCTTTTAATGAAATCATATTTTTTACGATTTTTACCATAAAAATTAGGAATGAAAACATTATTCCACACCATCCATACTGAGTTACAAAATATAATTTATTTTTCGGAATCTATTTCATATATTTTCATAGATATCTGTAAAATGTGAAATTACCCTATTCTTACAAGGCCTTAAGTATGCATATGAATATACAATAAAGTAGGCACATATGTGTATTTATATATGTAATGTATATTTTTTTACATTTGTGCAGATTTTATTTGTTCTCATTTTATTATGATTTTATTATTAGTTATGATTTTGTATTGCTAATCAGATGTCTTCATTCCATTCTTGAAAATCACGAATAACCCAGATACGCAATAATAGATAATAACTGAAATTACTGTGTTAAATTATACTTTTTTATGACAAGTTTTTGGTAAAATTTACATTCCTAATTATATACGATGTTCTCTCTTATCAAAACTGGGATAATTCTCTTGTCTTAGAATTACCGGTCACTGCTGATATTGTTTAATTGTTCATTGATAGTGACATCTTTGGGTTATTTCTTAAACTTACCTAACGGGGGCGGTTGCCTGTGGGTTTCAGCTTAAATTCGCCAGCAGTGACATCTTTGGATTCTTTTTAATATTTGTTGCAAGCTTTTCCTTCTCTTTCACAATTTATTATGTTTTGATTTTCGATTCATAGATGCCACTTTTAAAACACTGATAGAAGCAATAAAATTCATAATAATAAAATTTGAATGCTTTTAATCTTTCAAAATATTTTAAACTGAATATTAATCTTTGGAGATCTAATTATCAAAATTCTTTGGTTATTCATATTTTACAACTATTTTGTGTCTGTTTTCAGTATGTTGTTATTCCAACACGACGATCCACTGCAGAAGCATTCCAAATACTAGTTTCTCACGCTTTCGGCGATGCAGGAAGTCCTTATCTGGTTGGAGTGGTAATATATAATATATATATTTTTTGATCTTATCGTGGGCACACAATAATAAAAACTTATTAACTACAATGTGTAATTACATATATTTACTAATAATACTTCACACTCTTTGTATTTCAATACGATTTGTTAAGTACACTTTTTTTTAAGTGTTTTTTGTTTGAGTAATAGGCAAAACATTTTTGGTCACTTTTATATTTTAATAATCAATTTGGCATTCCGCAGTGTCATGTCTTTTGTTCTAATTTTTTTTTCTTTCTTATTTCAGATTTCTGAGGCCTTAAAAATATACCTCATACCGACAAACACAAAATCTTTGAGTAGTTACGCTGTAGATAACACTACATTTGTGACGTCGGTGAATGATGACGACTCAGTAAAGTTCAAGGCTCTCCAGTACGCATTGTTCACAACGAGTTTTGTAGAACTGTTGGGAGGAGCGTTGTTCCTGGTGACAGCGTTTTATATTGTCAAAGACAAAATGAGAGTTGAAAAAGAGGTTTCAGGTAATTATTGAGTTTTGCTGTTTTTCAAGAAGAAATACACTTTAACACGGTTTTATATAACACTATTTTATATAACACGGATGTATAAATTGGGAAAAATTTTATACAACACGCTTTTTATAACACGGTTTCAGAAAAATAAATGAATTAAATAATATATTTGATTTGTAGATTGCGTTCATGACAGAACATTCACGTCATGATGATCTCACTCGGCATGTTGAGACTTGTCAATTACATTTGTTTCGAAACATTTCAGTTACGCTCTGGCATTCAATGGTGCAGTACGTATTTCTTCGTAATCCATAGATTTTTCTGGCTTATTGTTTGTATTTGTGCACTTTACATATTCCATATTATTGATTGCGTATATAGTATAACCCTTAGTAGACCAGACATGATGTACACTCTCTAATAGATTCTATCAGCCTTGCCAAATCCTTGGCTATTTGAAAAATATTTTTTAACACATATTATAAATAAAATATGTAGTGAATTTTGTGAAAGCAACTTGTGTCGATATTGTTTCTGCACCCGCTAAACAATTTTTTTTAATTCTTGTTGGAAAAACTGTGGCCAGAAGTTGTCTCCAGGAGAAAATGTTTTACCACCAATAGAAGATGAATACCAAAGGACAATAAATATTTGTCGTGGTATTGGAGGAGAAGGTTTTAATGATATGGATATCCATCATATTCCAGAAATATTGGAGGATCGTTCGATCGAAGAATAATTAATCGAAATTTTGAATGAAACTACCACAATTAATGACTCAGAAAGCAGTTGTAGCGAGGTAGCTACATGTTTTACATTAAAAACTATAAATGAGGGCTTGGAATTGACTATTACATTAGAAAAAAAATTTGAAAAGGATCCTATTATGGAAAGAAGTTCGAAATTCAAGAGGGTATTACAACAGATTTTGGAACCATATAAGGATATACGTAAAGATTTGTACGCTAAAAGCAGACAATCGCTTATTACCGATGAAAAGTGATAGCGATGATGAATGAATGCTACATTATATTTTTTTAATTATATATGGCTTTTTACATCAATAAACTTAATATAAACATATTAAAAAAGAAGAAAAAAGAGAAAACTATACAAAAAAAGAATAATAAAGAAGACTATACAAATATCCATATATAAAATACATGATTACGATTAAGAGAAATTATATTGTATGTGTTATCAAAGATTTTTTTTCAATAATATTTATATAAACTATTTTCGATTTTTTTTGGAACGCAAACCCTAATTTTGTATGAACTTCAAACCTCGTATAACACGGATTTGTATTACACGAGGTTTTTGTGGAACCATATAACCGTGTTATACGAGGCCCGAGTGTAATTTATTGTTTCCTCGGTGGCACAAAAGTCTCAGCTGTATTGCATGCAAATTTCTCATCTTTTTTTCCCTGATATTTCAATAATTTAGATAGATTAATTATTTTTTATTACAAAAGTATTTTTAAATGTTTGGGAATTCTACTAAGTTCATCCCTATTAAATCAATGTCTAAAAAATATAATTAAATTGCTGCGATACATACTGTAGAAAAATATTTTTAAATTTATCTTTAGCAGGATCTGAATACTGTGGTGATAACTAAACAAAATATAAACATATGTATTAATAAGCTTATCAAGACCAAATACAATAAGGCTCCGTTTAACGCGGGGGATACGTTCCAATAAGTACCAGCGCTAAACGAAATAGCGTTAAATGAGGCAATCTTAACACTAATGGGGATAGGTGAAAGAGAACAGAAATTAAATTACTTTACTAGTTTTTCTTGTAACATACTTTTATATATTAATCATATGGGATCTGTTTTTGGTCCCATAATTGGTCAAAATAAATCCTTAATTTTTTATGTAATACATGTTAGTATAAATTTTTATGATAGGTTTATTACAGTTAAGTATTTTTTCACATTATTCTCTGACTGTTTTTGTGAAACAGTGTGTTTTTTGTTTCAGCATATTCTAAAATAGTATGATATAAACTTTAGCAACCTTTTCTTATTTTAGGTGAGTGTGTAGACTAACTTATTTTAGTTAAATAACAATACATAGTTAATTCCCTAACACGCAGCATGGCTCCAACTAAAATGTCCACAGCATCAATTGTCGCATGGACTGCTCTTCCAGTTCTATGATTTTATTAGTCACGAATTATTTGAAAGTGTTTTTTTTTTTATTGAATTTAAATACATCAATAAAGACCAACATCGAATCATGCAGTAAAAAGCGAACCCACTATTTTTGATAATTATTATTATATTTTTAGGGCATATATTTATATGCTAGTTAGAAAAAAATTATGCGCTCTATATTCCACAAAGAAAATTTGATATCTTATGTACAGATATCCAGAAAAACAATAAAATAGATTATTTCAAAGCAAACCTTGAAAATTTTTTGTAAATAAAATTAAGTTTATTAATCTATCTATCTATATATTAATTATGCTAACCAATGTCGCTGATGGATGATTTTTGTTGCCAGTTAAAAAAAGTAGCGAGAAATATGGATTGTTTTAAAATACATGCAGATAATATTTAATGTGTAAAAATTTTATGCATGTGAAATAAAAATGGTCATTTATAAAAATAATTTACTTAATATTTATATACGTTTATTAATTTTTGATATACATATTTGTGTTTGAAAATTGTTTGTAAATTTCGCCATATCTTTTTTTGGTTATGGTCAACCCAGCCATAACTCAGCTGTCACTGCTGTCAATTCGGCACAATTGTCACATACGTTTTCTCTTTAAACTATTTATCGCTTTAAAAAGCTATTTTTAGTTAGAAAAATGTTAGAATATTTTGAGTTTGTTCAAATCTTTCAGAACAGTGCTGGATTTATGTCACAGAGACGTTATTAATCAATTAATGTATATTATAGATATCTCACAGAGACGAAACTGTATTTCTTATGGGAAAGTAGGTATAGAAGTCATTTGGGTGTACATAGGACTTATGACCTATCTTATGGTTGGCTTAAGTGATCACTTTACACAATGTAACATTCGCCATTTCCACCCATGATAGAATATACTATGCTTATTCATTTTTTGGAAGTTGTATATATGTTCAAATTGCGTGGAAAGCTTTCACATATGAGTTGTAACCGCCTTTCCATGCGGCCTGTACAAAGCCATTTTCATTCCCCTAAATCCCCACAGATGTCGCTAATGAGAAAATCTACAATTGATTTTACTGAATTTTGAGAGCAATATACTTTCTGAAAGCGTGAAAGCTTTCCATGCAATTTGAACATATATACAACTTCCAAAAAATGAATAAGCATGGTATATTCTATCATGGGTGGAAATGGCGAATGTTACATTGTGTAAAGTGATCACTTAAGCCAACCATAAGATAGGTCTTAAGTCCTATGTACACCCAAATGACTTCCATACCTACTTTCCCATAAGAAATACAGTTTCGTCTCTGTGAGATATCTATAATATACATTAATAGAAAAATGTTATATCATAGTGAATGAAATGAATCAAGTCACGGATTTTAGATTACAGAATCACGTGCAGTGCATAATTATGTATGATATTTAACTGTCATATTCATGTCTTTCAGGTTAGAATTTCATGTTTCGGAAGTGATAATTTATATTTTCCATAACATTAATAATATGAGGACATACAGAACAACGGCATTAAGAACAAACGTGTCATTATATTAAAGTAGTCCCCAAATCAATTATAAATGGTTATTGCATGTGTTTAATATTGATAGACCTCTTTCTTTAAATTTAGTGCAAGAATATCCTTTTTAAAATGTGATTGTTTTATTTTGATAAATACGAAAAAAAATTGTTCAGAATTTTAAGAAAATTGGACCACGTTTGTTAATTTGACAATTGTCAACTGATAAATTAACTTGAACTATTAATAAATTTTAAAGCATGTTCAAAATATTTATTTTAAAACTCCGCCCTGACTTATTAATAGGTTAGAAATACTGAATAAATACTTTGTCTTAATTATATCTAAACTATCCCCCACAGGCTGGTTGCGTGTCACATTCTAATTAACTTAAGTTGTAATTCCAACAAGTTGCAGACCGAGAGGTAGCCGCCATTAAGACCTATTTGTGCAGTAGCTATCAATTGTTGCGACCATAACTGACAGCATGGCCTTGCAGCAAGCGACACCGTGCAGTGGCCACCATTGGCTACAGCCGATTGTAGACACCAAAGGCCGCGTAGCGGTCATTTCCAGCCGTGAAGCGGCTACTATAGTCAACCACGTTATCAAGCAGTGAGCAAATAGCAATGGCCGCAGAGCGGCAATCGATAGCAAGCACAGCGGCTACCATCGGCCGCGTAGCGGCCTAGATAGCCGCCCGCAGGGCCTAGCAGCAAGCAATCAGCGATAGCCAATTAACTAGTTAGTTAGAATTTACCTGCTAATGTCGATTATCTAACTAACATGTGTTTAATTTAATACATATACTATAATGTAAAGTCAATCTGATTTGTCAACTCACTTGTGCAAAAATTCATAAGCAATCAATTCTGTAAATATCTAACTGATTTTAATTATTTGTTTCAGATGGTTCAGTGCAACCCGCTCATCATTTTGCTGAAGATGTTGAAAATCAAATAACATAGTGATTAACTTACAAAACTTTGTTTTGCAAAAGAAAATTTAATGCGACTGAAAATGACATTAATTTCAAAAACCAATTGTCATTATTATAGCAGCAATATTATAATATTGTTTTTCCGTCTGCGGAGTTTGGGTGAATGGTAAAGTAGCTTTGAGTGATAGTTGGGTTAACACAAACTACTGCATGTAAGGATTATTTCTATAATAATGTAAATCTGCCAATAGTCTCAATGTACTTAGTTATATGGCAGCTTATTTGGGTTTTAAAAAAAATAAAAATGGATGTACATATAATGGAACAAATATCTGGCTTCAATTAAATCATGTGGATGGTAAATTAATATTTACTGTCCAAATTTAAAAACTGTTTTAAGTTGTATTCTCTACAGACTAATATTAGTTGACTTTCTAATTTTCATAAATAATGCCTCCGTCCTGATAAAGGAATAAATGTTAACAAGTCTGCCGAGGGCAAGATTCCAATAGTATCTCATTTTAGAATATTGATAAATTGTCCGGGAGACAAGATGTCATTATTCTTGAAGAGATGCAAGATTTGGAATGCGATAATACTAATGATTATTGCTTTTCCTGATTATGTAATTGTATTTTCTCAAGTATTTTGCCAAAAAATATTGAATAATCTACATAACTGGACTAGTTTTTACTGATTTTGAAAATACAAATTATTAATATTCAAAATCAGATTGCTGCACTCTTGCCCTCAAGCTTGTCATTCAGCTTTTGGGATAAATCATGTTTTTTCTATTATTTGACAGAACATCGCTTCATTAGTTGTTGACCATTTTGCTTTTACATGTTTTGTATTTTTTGAATCCCGCTTCTTAAATTATTACAGATTTGCAAGTAAATAAAATGTCAGGGAAATCCTTTATTAATGTGATAATATGTACTAACTAACCAAGTCATTTTTTATGTGAATTGAAAGCTATTTTGGATCATATAAAAATGTACTTAATTCCTATACACACTAGTGAGGCGTGCCCTCTGAGCGATGGCTCATTCCAAAGTCCCTTATAAAAATAAATATGTATTCAGCAATTGATTGTCAAACCCAAAAAGTAAGAAAATTGAAAACTATGCTCAGTTTATTTACTTTTATATATGGAAAAACAATGAATTTATATTGAGCTAGCTAATTTCGTACGTCTTAGCCAAATTAACATTATTTATAACAGTTTTTTTTTTTTATCAAAATACCACATCTATGTTCTAGTAAAATCAATCTATATGTTGTATTCTCTCTAAATAGATATTTTAAATGGTTTATTGTAGTTTTTGTAACATTTACAAAAAACAACAACGAAGCTTCTTGAGACACATAAAAGTTAAAAATTTGAATTCTGTCATAATTCTCAAATCGAAAAAAAGTCTAATTAAAATATATTATGTCCCAGTATTTTTCAGCATTTTTAAATATTTTAATCTATTATAAAGCCAATATTTCTCTTGAGCAGTTTCCAATAGTTGATAATTTAAGAGTCATATATGTAGTACATTCAGGACTCAAAAGACTGATTAAAATTATAAGTTAATTTATTATATGAACATGTTTGCCTGTAATTCAATATTTATTGTAAGTCCAATGTGTTTAAAAAAAATGTGAAAAATTGCACTGAATGAAATCAAAAATAAAAATTATATTTTTTTTAAATGCCTTTTTATTTATACACTTATATACGTAATCCAACATTACAAAACGTAAAAAATATTAATTATATTAACAAAATAAAATTATGAAGGTACAACACAAGTAAAATTAAAAAAGCACTATATGTACATATTTAGTACTTTAATCATTTATTCTTATTTAAAATAAACACTTCTAAGCTGAAAATTAGGAACATTGATTGTGTTCTTAATGTTTTTTTTTACATCCAGGAATATTCGATGTCACAATCAAACATCCCTTCCTTATCTTCTTTATTTTTCTTTAGTACTTCAGATAGAAATATCTTATGAAATCTTTAAAATCATAGCTAACAAAGATACAGTTAAACAATTTGTGATTAACATTTGGTATATCACATGGCACATGTATATCACTAATTAATAAACATTCTAATGTAATACTTATACAAATCTCACAGTGTCAGGTAGATAACAGCAACAATATTTAAATGTTTTAATAGTATTTAAGTACTACATACATATTATGGTATATTTAACTAACCTATTATAATCAATTGTGCAATCCCAAAAGAAATCTGCGTAACATAATATGTATGCCATCTTAAATTTTGTATACGTTTTTTGTTCGTAAATACCCTACCCAGTTATTTAAATTTATTTCTCTTTATTTTTAGCAAATTGAGAATACTATATAGGTTCTCTTTATTTTTAATGAGCACAGTGTACAACATTAGAGTAAAATGCACACACTGTCAAAGAACCAATGCGGCTGTTTTCAAATTTCTTGAGATAATAATTTCAAGAAATGCATATTTTGCTTGGCCTCTCAGTTCATCTGATTTAACTCTTGTTGGCCATTTAAGAAACTGGGTGTATGCCAATAGACCAACTTTGTTCATTTGGGTGAAAATTAGGTCTCTGCAGCCCGAAAAACATTATGGCGAGTAATGCAGGTTTTAAAAAGAGCTTTGTGAGCAGGAAGAAGGGTGCTATTTAAGACATATGTATGGTCTTCCACAATTAGATTTATAAAATGTGAAAAAATCTAGTTAACCTTTGGTGTGCCGCAGCGCGGCAGATGTTGTTTACGCTGTGTGCCGCGGCGCGGCAGATGTTGTTTACGCTGTGTACAACCGTCGAGCTTGCATGTGAAGATGTATAAATGTGGATGAGATGAGAGTTATATGTCAGGACAGAAGAATATGGTGCCCTATCCTCTCTGCCTACCCCCAAGAGGAAACGGCGTGATGGTAATGAAGTTTTTTATTAAAATTTGTGGTTAGACACCACTAACTGGTTAAAAAAAAAAATTCTTAAAGATACATAACCAAACTTTTTATAGGTACTTTTTTTCGCATTACCACTGTAAATTTTTATACTGTAGATGTACCACTATAAAATGGCGTGCGAAGGAGGGCGCCCCTGTCGCATAACAGAAGTTGCCAGGGTGTAAATTTATTACACAATACATAATGTACTGAATGTCCGATGAACGGTGTCAGTGCCTTTAATAGAAATTTGGTCGGGTAACAGCGCGCTCCGCGGCGGCCACTCTATCTGTCAAACGGTAATATCGGTCCATTATTTGCTTTTTCAGCTTCGCAAAACTTTAATACTTCATTGGCATTCATTCATACATTCATTCATTCTTGCACCATCCCGGACTGTTTTGGACATAATAATTCAGTGTATATTGGTAATCAAGATGACACAGCTCGCGCTCAAAGACGAAAATGAACTGAAAGACAGGGCGAGGGGTTACCGCCGGGTGCAGGCAAGGAGTTACCGTCGGGTGTGGGTGGGGCGGATTTTAGTCCCAATGTCGCCGCACGCCAATTTAAGTTGGGCAAGCAATATAACAATTTCTTTTGACTTGTCATACTAAGTATTTCCTTACTTTGCCTTTTTTTTGTATAACTCGTAGTTATTTTTGCTATAAGTTAATACATAACATGTTAATTCTGTGGAAACATATTTTATTTCACATTTATTGTAAAGATGGTCTCTATACTGTTCAATAATCATGTGTTGTCTGATTTTTATATGTACTGTTAGTTTCCCATGAATAAATAAAAAAATAATGAATATAAAATACAAAAATAAAATATTGAACTTACATTGGGGTTTTGTTTGTTTTACTTCATATTTGGATAGATTTTACAGCCGAAGGTACAAATATAATATCAATAAACTGAATAAAAAATGTTTGAAAATGAGCATCATTGCGAGCGCGGATCCGCACGCGAGGCAAGGTGATTTGAACACAAATTTAGAGTGAATCAAGATTTATTGAAAAGATAACTTTCCAAAATCATAATCTACGAGACAAAGTTTTTCATATGATAAATTCATAATAAATGTGAAATAAAAAGATACAATAACCAAAAACAAGACTCACTCACTACCAATGGACACTGAACTTATATGTGAATTTATTTAAAGAGTTATTTTATTTTTGAAAAAGTCTTTACTTCAAACTATTGCAAAATAATAAAAATACAAAATAAACAACAACTTAGACACCTTTATCAGCAATTACTAAACAATAAAAAATTAATAAACAATAAAAAACCACTGCACACCTTTCGCACCGATCATAGAAAAAATGACTTACTTTAGTTCATTCTAAGAATGAATTTTTACTTTTTTACACCTGGTTGAGAACCTTCATTCGTTCAGTAAAAATACACGCGAAGGAATTTTGAGCTTTATTTCGTAATATTATAGTAAACGGAAAAAAATGCACACGGGCATGGATGCGGCAGTTTACGGAGGTAACGCGGATCCGAGCTCCGGCATACCAAAGGTTAATAAGAAAATAAAACTTGAATAAATATTTTGTTTTTGAACTTTCAATATATGTGCAAAATGAAACCAAAAAACAAAAACTAACTATATTTTTTGTTTTAAGTTAGTAGTGGAGACTGCCCACTTTTTGATTCCAACATGAACATGATGCTATTTTGGAAATGGTGCACTGCGTAGGAAATACTAAATGTGGTTCAGAACATTTTGTTCTCTGAATTTTGTAATTGAAGCTTTACTGAGACCTCAAGCATTATTAGTGTTGTCATTGAAGTGGACACAATTTAAAAAGGACGAAAGGCACCCTGAAGAAGAGAACATTGTTCTTGAAACATGTAGATTTTATATCTAATAAAGTGGTAAAAACAAAGTGATTTGTGTTTTATTTGAATAACAAAATATATTCTTGAGTATTGTTGAAAAATCTTAAGTTACACTAATGCAATTCTTATGATTGGGAACAGAAAACGAGTATCGAGAGATGTGCAAACACTGGGATAGACAGTTGTC
Source organism: Agrypnia vestita (assembly GCA_016648135.1). Classification (NCBI taxonomy): domain Eukaryota; kingdom Metazoa; phylum Arthropoda; class Insecta; order Trichoptera; family Phryganeidae; genus Agrypnia; species Agrypnia vestita. The sequence continues at coordinate 17,814 of JADDOH010009089.1, read as the reverse complement.
GGTTATTCGCCTGGATCGGTGATGATAGAAACAAGACTATAATAATAATAGTTTTGAACTGCCACTACATAACTATGCACTCACATAATCGAGAGCACCCTGTGTCTTTATTGTGACCGTACTATAATATACCTTCTTGCATACCAGGTTTACAGAATACCTAATGAAAATTAAATATGTACATATATGGATGAATTAAAAAGACTACCTATAAGGTGAAGAGATTTTGATTTGATATATGAATCTGATAAGTGAAATCGCCACTGGACAGTGTTTGGTATTTTAACCAGTTACATAATAACTGTTATTTGAGATTTGAACCTGATTGCATTGATGATTGGCAACTAATTTTTGCAATTCAACAGGTGACCATAGGTACTAGACAACAGATAAATCTAAGTTACCAGTCATCCATACAATCGGATACAAATCTCAAAATTATTATTTTGTAAACCCAAAAGATTATCGTGTAACTAATTAAAATAACAGTTTTGCCCACCATTGCTGGACAAAAACATACATGTACATACTTGTACATTTATCACATTTATTTAATAGATAATTTGAATAAAATGTTTGATCACTTAAGTCAACAGTAACACATTCTCAATTTACTTTCAGTTTAATGGAAATCTTTCAATAAAATTGAAACAAATTACACAGTATGAGTTAAAATTTGGACACATTCTACCTAGCTGTCGACTATGGTTGAGGACTTGATTTTGAAGAATATAATTTCTGTAAACTTACACTTATGTAAAAATGTAGTTTTCTCACAATCAGTTATATATTAGGTCCTTACATATGAAATTGGCGTTTTGCCGTACTGGCAAATTTGATCTCAAATATCTTCTCTTTGGTTAGGAATTCCAAATCCAAATTTATACAGCTATTTACTCATGTATTTGTGTTTTGAAAATTATAATTCATTTGTTTTTTCCTCAATTGTTTTTTTCTTTGCGTCACTCAGTTTACAAAATGAAAAACTTGAAATATCGCGTTATTTACGAGTACGAGTTCCACCGTGGCACCAGTGCTGCAGAAACGGCTCGAAGGATTAATGATGTGTATGGCGACGGTGCCGCAAAAGAAAACACAGTGCGTTTTTGGTTCCAACGTTTTCGTTCTGGAAATTTCGACCTGCAGAACAAGCCCCGTGGACGGCCGGAGACCAAAGTTGATAATGAAGAATTGAAGGCTATTGTGGAAGCGGATCCATCGCAAACCACATCCGAGTTAGCTGCAGGCTGCGGTGTTAGTGATAAAACTGTTTTAATCCACTTGAAGCAAATTGGTAAGGTGAAAAAGCTTGAAAGGTGGGTACCTCACGAATTGAGTGAAGCAAATCAACAAACGCGCGTTGACTGCTGCGTTGCATTACTCAACCGGCACAATAATGAAGGGATTTTAAATCGAATCATTACCTGTGATGAAAAGTGGATCCTGTACGATAATCGGAAGCGCTCATCGCAATGGCTGAACCCTGCCGAACCAGCCAAACCATGCCCCAAGCGAAAATTGACTCCAAAAAAGTTACTTGTGAGCATTTGGTGGACTAGTGCTGGTGTCGTTCACTACAGCTTTCTTAAATCTGGCCAGACGATTACGGCAGATGTCTATTGTCAGCAACTGCAAACCATGATGGAAAAGCTAGCTGCTAAACAACCGAGGCTGGTTAATCGCTCTAGGCCACTGCTGCTTCATGATAACGCTAGACCACACACTGCACAACAGACGGCTACCAAATTAGAGGAGCTTCAATTGGAATGTCTAAGACATCCACCGTACTCTCCGGACCTTGCCCCAACAGATTACCATTTTTTTCGAAATTTGGATAACTTCTTGCAAAGGAAAAAATTCAACTCCGATGGGGCAGTCCAAACCGCCTTCAAAGATTTTATTGATTCCCGTCCGAATGGTTTTTTTAGTAAAGGGATCGATGAACTACCTATGAGATGGCAAAAGTGCATAGATAGCAATGGTACATACTTTGATTAAATAAATATATTATAATAAAAAAAAATCGGCTTTATGTTCCTCCCATACTAAACGTCAATTTCATATGTAAGGACCTAATATTTGCGTTAAATTTCACTACTCGAGTTTCGAGAAAATCATTGACAGGTGAAGATATAAACTTTTTAGTTTATATCTTCACCTGTTGATAAGTCCTGATTCTCTTGAAACTTGAAATCATCGGCAGGTGAAGAACTTTTTAATATATATCTTTGCTGGTTGTTAAGTAATAGATTCTCTTAAAACTCAAATAGTGCTAATAAACTCAAGTACAATTTAACTGTGTTCATTTTTCAAAATTATCCTGAACGACCATCATTATGAAACTCTACAAATTTGATGCCAATTCTATTAATAGTATGACAAAATAATAGTCGCTTCATACTTGTATTTAATTTTTGTTCAACTGTACCTTATTTGATTGTGACCTGTCAATATTTTAAGCAATTCTCATGAACTATCTCATTTCTTCCATCACATATGTTAGAAGTGAAAAATAATATTGACCAAAATAAAATGTGGTGCACATGAGTGAAATGATAGTCCACCGCCTCCTACAAAAAATGTTCTTAAAAAAGTGCAATTAACCCAATTCTGAGAAAAATTTTGCATTTTAAATCATGTTACTACTAAAAAATGGCAGTTATAAAAATAAAATGCAACTTCTAAACTAATTTAACTTCGATTTTTAAATTTAATTTTGTACATTTGTTATCCTGATGAAGAAGCCGTTGGCTTTGAAACATGTTGAATTTTTTTCAATAAAAAAGTGGTGTATACAAAGTTAATTTCTATCAATTATAATTTAACTTAGCTGGGTTTGACCCATCAATAATTTGCTGACTTAACATTTTTACTCAACCCAACAAATTGACTGAAATATGAGCATGTCCGATGTTAAATGTTCTATATAAGGTGAGGATCACATAGATACTCCCGGTTCCTAAGTTATACTGCTAGACTTGGCACACAGTGATTCGACTTAAAAATGTTTCTGCTATATTTCTACAAAAATCCGGAAAATGGCAATGAGTGGCCATTTTTTAAAATCACTGGAATGTAAGACATAAAATATACACTATTCTTTAAAGGCATTAGGATTTGTAATCAGAAAAATAATAAGAAATACAGTAGAACCCTTTCCTTTAAAATAAAGGGGACCAATAAAAAAATAATGAATCACTGAAACCCCAATATGTACATAATTTAATATTCATAAACATCGTAAAATTAGTGAGAAAAAAAGATTTGCCCTAATACAAAATTGTAAATGAATAATATATCACATAATTTATGAGAAAATGCAAATTTTGATTGGTTAGAAAAAATTTAAAATGTGCCACATATAAAATTCTTTCATAATAAACACATTTCCGACACATAACTGAAAATTCACAAAATATAAAAAAATACATATAAAATTCAGAGTTTGCAAATGTATGAAGAGTATACAAACTATTTTTTTAAATATTTTGTATTTGCTTCTGTAATTTGAGAATTATGTGATGTTAAAAAGTTTAGTATTATAATTATAATTAGCATAATTACAATTATAAGTATAATTACCGAAATTTCCCAATAAAAAAGTTAAATTTGAGTCGAGACATTTGAACAATCTGGAATTTGGCCAAATTTATAATGAATAAGGTTCTACTGTAAAATGTTCACCCAAATGTTTATCAGTAAAGGTCATGACCAAAACCTCAAAAACTATGATGGGATATTTGTCACAAATCCAGAGCCTGCTGGCAGTACTTAATCTCTAGATAACTGCGTTTTTCATTTAACTTCACTTAATATCAACACTTTATTCTAGCTACTCTAAAAATAAAAATATTACCAATAAAATATGGGACTAGCAATACTGTGAGGTCACTGGTTAAAGGAAAGGGATTCGATGGATAGTCCATCCACGGTGTCGTCACTAGAGGTACTCGGAACCAAGTTAGATGCCAGAAGAACTCCTTCCATTAGGACCTTTCTCCTTTTCGGTGGAGGATCATCATCTTTGCTGGCTTCAGAGAGAATTCTTTTCATTGCTGGAACGTTAATCTCAGTTGTGAATTGTGAAATTCGGGTGATGGAATCGTCCGTAGATTCAAAATTCATTAATTCTTTTACTTTCTTCAAAACTAAATGGTCCTGCAAAAAAATCAAATTGGAATATAAGAAAATTCAAATCACAGTTTGTTTCATTCATTAATTTTGTCATTTTTAGCTCCTATTTTAACAATTTAGTATTAACATATGTATAGTCCCACGCAGGGCCTAGCGGACGCTGATGTCCATGCAGTGGTCACCACCAGCTGCGAAGTGGCCACCATAGCCAACCACAGGGCCAAGCAGCAAGTAGACACCAATGACCGATACTAAACTAATATATTTGTTACTGCTACTATTTCTTCAAGCGTATTTGAAGTAACATACAGGTCAAAGGTGTGGGGGCAACACCCCGATGGAACCACAAGTCCATTATCGCAACCACAGGTCCATTATCGCAACGTCAACATTTTTTTGGCGATTGCTTCTCGGGAGTATTACACAGAACCATTGACCAACATTCGAGGAACTGCGGCGTCAGCAGTAGATGGCGCAAGACTCATGGCATGAGCCGAAGATGCAGTCAGCAGACACTGTCACCCCGAGGGCGTTGTTTCATACAAACACTCAGTTTCACCACAAAGAATATTGCACCTCTTTTGTCTGTCGGCCGATCACCTCCATTTATGCTGATTGGAGGAAGTCCGGTCATGAACCAGAGCAACGTTAGCGATACATGACTGGAAGGGGAACACACAAAGAGACTATCAAGTATATAAGCCACACTCCCGCCACAGCAGGATCAGTTATACAGTGGCCCACAGGGTTATACAACCAACGTCTCACTGCAGGCGGAGGTCAGTATCTACATCGAGAACTGACCTCTACCAACATTACAACGTCCCGCTGCGCATCAGAATCTACACCGCGACATCGCCTTTATTCGTGTACCGAGTAACTGACTACGAACAACAGAACTACAAAGCTGACCTACGCAGCCACTACGTCCAGATCTCCAAGAAGCCTCTATCACCATCATCATCATCAGCTCCCTAGTCTACACTTATTCACCTTATATACCACACCCTAAAAAGGCATTAAATGGAGGTAATATTTTTTACTAAATTGAGATGTCTAATAGTAATGCCAGCACTTTTAAAAATGCGAATTAACCTGTTAATTGCCACCAAAATTCCAAATCAACATGTAGATATTCTGAATTTTTGTGATTTTTCTTTTTACGAAAAAACCATGAAACCATGCGTATATTAAAAAAAATCACATACACGTTCATATTATTTTATCATTTAAGTAAAAAAAAAACTTTTTTCAATTCCGATAATGGTGCCTACAAAACATTTTATGAAAAATAATTATTTATTTTTATTTGTTTATTAGAGATAACACTACCGTTATTATTTTATGCCTACTTAATATTTTGTTGCACGGCACAACGGACATCGCACTCATAACACATAAGTATGATGTACTTTCACACACACACATATTTCAAATAAACGCGACATACTTAATGTATTTTTGTTAATAAATCACTGTTAGTATTCAATTGAATCATAAACCAACAAAAACTGATAAATATTGCGAAACGTATCATATACAGGGTTATTTGTAAAACATTAATAACCTCGCAGGACTATACTCCCGCCTTGATTATGAGTCGAAAATGTTCAAGCTATTATGACCTAATATCAATAGTTAAGGAGATATGCGACATCAAAGTTTGCATTTGATTGTAAACAAATTGATCTTAGTCGCGACCATTATATTTGATGGTCAGCTAATTCAAAACAATATCCAAATTTGATAAAGTTTGCCAGAATTTAGTTTTCAGCTCCTTGTATCAGCGCGTAGAGCGAAAGACTATTTTCTGAAGCCGATCATGTTTACAAGAACAAGAGCAATAACTTATCCCCTCAAAATGCAGAGAAACTAGTGTTCATCTATCTTAATTTGCCATTGGTTAATTTTTAATACTAACAAATTTGTTGATTAAATAAATAATAAACAATTTTTTTATGATTGCGTAGTTTTTATTTTCCTGCAAGTATCTTCCTTTATAAATTTACTGGCGATAATTTTGTGAAATTTTCTCAATTGAGGTACTATCCGGTATCCGGCCGGATAGTAAAAATAGGCCGGTTAGACCGGATACCGGATAGTTACCAGATATCCGTTTCATCTCTAATTTAAATTCCAATTATCAGTCAGAAAGTACAAATATTATTTGATTAATGGATTAAAGTATATTTTAAAAGTCCAAATTAGAAGTCAACTTCAAATATTATATGAAAACATTGAAATCCCTTCCTTTCACGCTTAAGAAGATTGATAATATGTTGGTCTGAAAAATTACCTCCATCCATTTCTCATTTAATATGGCGTCAAGAGTAATCCGCTTGGTAGGATCAACTTGAAGCATCTTCTCCGTAAGTCGTCTGGCAGAGATACTCACTCCCTCCCAATGTTTGGGAGAACACATATACCGCCCATTCACGATTTGCTCCCGCAAGGACATGTTTTTATATTCCTGGGAGAAGGGTAAATATCCTGACAGGCTAGAAGAAACAACATTGTAGTAAATTAGTTATATAATTTTTTTTAAATGCAACCAAACCTTTTTTGCTAACATGAAAACATCCATCCTAACAGCATCCTAAAACTAATCCCCTGCAAGTGGCACAATACATTTCAAATGCATATTTGTTTTTAATACAGTGTATTAAAAAGACTTGTTAACATGGAGCAATTCCTTGATGGAAACAGTATGTGTGAAATAAATCAAAACAAAAAAATATACAATAACTACAGTGGAACTTTGAGTTACGAGCATAATTCATTCCGTAAACGTGCTTGTATTATAAAACACTTGTATGTCAAAAGAAATATCTATCAATATCTAAAAATATCATCATCTTCATCCCCTTGTCCTAATAGGGTCTGGGTACTATCAAAAATATTCATAACAAAAAAATTAATACAAAATAATGCATTTTTAATATTTTTTTGTAATTTAAATTTATAATAAAAGACATAATGGAACATATTAACAATCCATATTGGGATCACGAATTGGGCAGAATAAAATCATTTTATTTTCATGGAACTTTAACCAGGACACGATTGACCCTTGAAGATTTGATGAAAATGTGACAAAGATTAATCACTCACACTCTTCGGTAGACACAACCTTCTTCCATCTATTTAACAAATTTTAATACTGTCAAAATTAATTTTAGTAGATTTGAATGCAAAATATTCCTCAACACCTTTTTTTAAACGTCAGCTGCTTTTATCCGCTCAGATCCCCATTATTTATGTTATTATAAAGGGATTTATTATGATATATTTGATGTAATTTAATTTAAAGAAAGGTATTTTAAATGAGCCCAATCTTGTACAGTCCTCTGGTTACTATCCCAGGTACCCGGATTAACATATATTCTTGCAGTAAGAGACATGAAAATAAATAAAAAAACAAGTGAATACATTTTAAATATTTTTTATTTTGAATGCATGAATGTTCATCGCACACAGGTTTCTCACAATGGAATCGTGATTTGCGTGTTTTTCTTCTTTGCTTGTATGAGGCTTCATGACAAATATTACAAGAACCGACGATTTTCCGTCCAGTTTTGTCATGTTTGAATGATGTAGAAGTAGACACGGTTGGTATGGAGGTAGAAGCGGCAGCGATACACCTATGTAGGATACTTTCGATTGCTAACTTTGTAGATATATTTCTAATAACTTGCTGATTTTGTGATTGATCTCCGATTATATGAAGACACAATTCTTCACCTAGTTGTCTCAAAAATACTCGCCGCCGATCTGTCTTGCTCTTAATCATATCATTATTTTCAAAATAAATCGCATATGTCGCAAGTGCAGCAATGTCAACCATTTTCTAAAAAAAAAGCAAGTGGCCACCTGTTTATGCATCTTCTTACTATATTTTCCTACTAATTTATCCATCATGTCAACACCAGATTTTGTTTTGTTGTAGAATTGAATCATGTCCGGTTTGTTTTTTGGTCCCGAAGTCACATTATCATGATGCAAAGATGATAAAAGTATAACTGTCTTATTTTTTTTGACACACAGGAGCATATTGTTACATTACCATGGAAACCAAATAATGATGAATGACTGGTTTGATTTTTAGTCTCATTCATTTCCGCCGGAATATATTTTATGTTTCGTCTTAATGTGCCAACAATAGTCATGTTTAAGTTAAAAGATGTTAAGCCAAAGGAAGACTCATGAAAAAATTGTCCGTTGTAATATTACATCCAGAGCCTTTGAACGGAGAGGCCAGTTCTTTCACAATTCTTTCATCTTGATTGGTTTCTCATCCAGATGCTGACTCTCCGGTATATATTTGGCCGGTAAGTGGATAAAAAATCCATATTTGGCAGGCTTAGATAGAATATAATTGCAATACAAATAATTGTTATATTGTGTGTTGGCTATACATGTTTTGAATTCACTTATCGATGCAGCTTTATCTTCTTTCAATTGGTACTCCCTGGTATTAGCATCATTGAAACGAAGAAATCTAACGATATTGCAAAATCTATTTAACCCAATTGATATGATGGATATAAATTACGTTTGAACAAATCAAAAATATAATATGTATTTGAGTAATTGGCATCAGATACTATCAGTATACCTATGAATGCATAAAACTCGGATGAAGTTAAATCTCTCCAACCATGTAGTCCCTTAGTAGGATTTTGTTTGTTGTATTCAAGATATACTTTTTTGGCCTTTTTATTGGTGTGACAGACAATAATATTAACGATTTCTTGTGTGAAAATACATTTGAATGTATTACTAATTTGAATGTATTACTAATAGATAATGCTTTTATTGACCAATTCTTTGCCTAACGATATTGTGCGATGCGGTTTGATGATGAATAGGTGGATTTTTATGCCATAACGTTTCATCGCTCGCCTGGAAATAATCTTGAGCAGATGTCGACGGTCTAAAATAATGCTCAGTATTTTGGACCTCCTCATCCTCACCATCTTCACTTGCATGATGTGTAATATCCTCCATAGCTGGTTCTTCATCGTATCGAATACTTATATTGATTCCTTCGTTCTGGCATCAAATCTTTCCCGTCGCTATTAGAAAAAGGCTCTGAATCTGATACCGATTCATCACCCAGTAATTGAAGTATATAATCCTTTTTCTGAGAAGCATTCAACCTTAAAAAATGATATCTAATAATTTTCAATTGATGATATCGACGAACGGAAAAATATAAGTAGTAAAGCAGGTATAAAGGTACAATGGACATTGTTATGAGAAGTATGGAATTTCTAAGAAGCAATTTAACCATTGTTTTCATATCAATTTGTGATACACATAACAAAATATGCAAGGAGGAAGTCCATCAAAGTAGAACACCTGGGTACCCTGGGTAGTAAGTAACAATTATGATAAATTCTGGGTAGTAACATAATAATTAAAGAACATTTAGATATCATTGAATGTGATAAATGTTATATGAGGCTGTATTAAACCGTATAAAACCATATTATGAAAATAAGGCAGACTGTCGTAAATCTACAACTTGTCTATTTTTGAGTGTTGGGATAACAATTATCAAAATAACAATCTTGTTGTTTTCAGAATACATAATTTAACATTCAGAAGAAATAGATATTTAAATTTTCTAACGTTAATTTTATGTTTTCTACAGGCAAGTATATTTTTGACATTTGGAAACGTGTCAAACTAGACCACGCCGACATATCGTTAACATAGTTGCTCCAAAAACGATGCATGCGGTGCACAATTTCCACAACCAGGCAAATAGCGATAACCGATTGCTTAACTGCTAGTTATTTATTAAATATGAAATCTCTTAGATTTAAAATTACTAATACTCTTTACCAAATAAAAAGGATAACCCCAAGACTCCACACATCCACCTGTGGCCCATAACTATTTTTCCCTTCACCCAGCAGCACTTCAGGCGCCACATACAAGGGGGTTCCACACATGGTCCTCATGAAGCTCTCTTCGCCCACAAACTTGCTGAGACCAAAATCTGTGAGCTTTATCAGAGGCTCGGTGGCATTGCTCTGCAGCAGGACATTCTCTGGCTAAAATAACAAACGATTACATTAACAGTACAGAACAACAATGTGTGACAATATTGAAATCTCTCTTATTAACTTTCAATTGGTTGCTCTTCCATATTAAGATAATTTCATTACATTTTTATAAAGAACTAGCTGTTTTCGTAACCAGCGTGGCACGGGTCAAGGATTAAGTTAAAAATAAATTTGTGGGGAGAAACAAAGGTTTGATTCAAACGGTATAGATTTGCATCGAAAGTATATCAGGAGGAGGGAAAGGGATAAAAGAGGAGGGGGGGAAATGTAGCCTATGTTACCTGTCGAGTCCTAAAGAATAGGTTTATAAAATTTTGAGTCCGATCGGTCGAACAGTTCAAATTTGCATTGAAAATATATCAGTGGAGGGGAAGAGTTAAAAGAGTAGGGGTAAATGTCGCATATGTTACCCGCCGAGTCCTTAAGAGTAAGTTTTCAAATTTTAGATGTTTTATTTTTAGTTCAACCTCTATAGAACAAAAATGTCGTCAACATTACAGCATATTTCATAAAAAAAATGAAAACTTAACCAAAGTGCTATACTTACTTAATTAACTAAAACACAACATAAATTTATAACAAATATTTATAAAACATATATCGCATCCTAGCTAAAATAGTGTCACAACTCAAAAAAATAAAAAATCAATTTTATTGCACCATTAGTTTCACAATTCTTCAAAATCTTGTCTCGGAAAGTGTCTTGTGCATATAGTTTAATTGTTTGTCCCTTGAGGGCACTAGTGTCATTGTAATATTAACCAAAATTATAAACATACCAAACACAAACAGTGCCATGTAATGTAATGTACTTTTTTGAGTTGTGACACTATTTGAGCGGGGGTGCAATATGTTTACATTTATTTTATGTTTAGAAATACAATTAGACATTTTTATGCCACGGAGACTTGGAGAAGATATTATTAACTAACTAACCATCACGCCATCTTCGGCAGGGGTAGGCAGCGAAGATAGAACGCCATATTCTTTTATCTTGGCACACCACTTTTGCTTCGACTACATTCATATATCTTCTCACGCAAGCTCTACGGTTGTTGTGGCTTTTAACAGGGCCATCCCAAAATATTTGTAATATTTCATCATGCCAGGTCTTTCGCAGACACCCTCTATTCCTGTTGCCTTCAACACTCACCCCATATATTTTCTTAATCATCCTTTCCTCGCTCATATGTTCTATATGACGAAACCATCTTAGCACTCCCTTCTTTATTTTGTCTACCACACTACAGCCAGCATAACATTCACTTCTAGTTTGTTCATTCCTCACTCTATCGACCAAAGATTTTCCACACCTTAGTGACCACATTTCCACCGCATTTAGTCTACTTTCATTTCTTTTTTGCCAATTCTAAGATTCATTTCCATACATCAGAGTTGGCACTAGAACGCCATTATTGGCCGTAATGGCATTCAGAGTACCATTTACCTTTTATTTAATATTATCAAACGGTAAATTTGGTTTAAATTAACCTGTTTTCTGCTGGAAAAATTCCAATCAGCATATAGGCAAAGAGGCCAAAGATTTTCTGAATTATTTGTGATTTTTCTTTTTATGAAAAAAACCATGAAACCATGTGTATATACATAAAAAAAGCACACACATTCATATTATTTTATCGTAAATGTCGAAATGCAATGAATTTTTTATCATTTAACCCTTTATAGGACAACTTCTATTTTTAAAGATACGAGCCTAGAATTTTTTTTTTATGTATTCTTTATTCATTTTGATGAACAGAATATTTATTATATTTTTTGGAAAACGTATAGCTTTTTTGTAATTTTCGATTTTCCAGTGGTCAGTTTTCTGACCAGTGTCCATTTAGGTAAAAAAAAATAAATGATCTCTGAATTTTGTTTTAGTAATAAAAATACTTTTATTTATTTCTGTTAGAAGAATAGTTTATTAATAATTATAATAATAATACTTTATTACGCTGGCCAGACAAATGGTGTGGCCTAAAACACGGTATGCAAAGCGCTATTTTGCAATTGTTGCATGCTACTGAGCTTCATACCACTTTCAGTGTAGTGCTGCAAGAACCACATCTACGAAGTGTATATTTTTCAGGATGATTTGAATTGATATTCATCCGTATTCTGAAAATAGCAATGTCTAGATCTTTAAGATCTTTATCCCAACACTTAATAGACGATAATAAAAATTAAAAATAAACGAGACATAGCTTTACGTCGGTGTTTGTTTCTGTAAGTTTCTACGTGAGATAGATATAGAGGGAGGGAGAAAGATGTAAATTGTTATCTGTCAAATGTCAAGATGGGAAGATTCGAATACGCCGTAACGCGGACAAGTTTAGCCATGATTTTTCATCTGGACGCTGTGGATGAAGAAATTAATACGTTTGTAAGAAACAATCTTATATCTTATATCATCTTTTAATACAGTGTATTTGAGCCGTATAATTACAAAATCCGCTCTGGACGAATTTTGAAAAAATGAGGTTAGATTTTCATATAGTGGAGTATCTAAAAATCTATCGAACATTGAGTAGAAAATCCCACTCCATTGCGTTAATAGTAAAACAAACATTTGGATGAGTTGCAAAACTTGCTTCGAATCACACGTGAGTTGAGAAATACTCTCTGAAAGTACTGCAATGCGTAATTAAGAAGTGTCAAAATAATCTCCGTTCATAAAAGTGCGTAGCAAATTTGTGTTTCTCATATCTTACTAACATATTCATTATAATATATGCGGATCAATTGCCACATTGAAAATTATTTGGTTAAGCATACCTACATTATTTTATTAATGCTTATAAATGTTTGATTTTTCATAGTTTTCCAATAGCCTTATGCAATTTATAACATAAAATATTGTTGAACTTTCAGGTGATTGTGGGTATCCATCAGAGTCCTGGCTTCTTATGCTTTCATAAAATCCAGGAAAGAATACACCGAATCTAGGTATACAAAAGCACACAACAAAATCAGAAATGTCGTGAAGCGATGTATTGAACTTTTTAAGTCAACATTTCGGTGCATTCTGAAGCATTCAATTTTGCATTACAGTCGGACCGTTGCTGGACAAACTGTATACTCATGTGTAGTTCTACACAATATATGCATATGTGAAATGTTGCAATGGCAGCACAACTAATGGTAACTTTTGATTTATTTTATTCATTTAATGGAAAACTGAAGACTTTCTATATAATGTTACAATATTTTTATTTTGATTTCAGGTGATGTTGCAGTTTTCAGTTTTAGTAAAAAATCTTCCGTTTAATGCACATATAAAAAGCTTACCAAGATGGGGTCGACAAGTCTGGAATAATGTTGTACAGTGATAATAAAAAAATAATGCTTTGTTTACCATTTTTATATTTATAAATTTTGTTTGTTTATTGTTGTTTTAGTTTATTATATATTATTTTGACTTTGTACATTTAATAACTCCGCCTTGTTTAAGAATAATTATTCTAAATATATTCAATACATTCAGCATTTTTGTCAGTTTTCTTTACGGTTCTTTTTGGAAAATGTATTTATTTTATACATTAAATTATTAATACCTGTATACATAGGTATTAATAATTTATGTATATTCATTAGAGACTGTTGATATTTTAGTTTTGTTTAACTTATTCTTAATTTTAACTTATTATGATCCTAAGAACAATTAAACTGCAAAAGCAGAGATTCTTACCTTATTTTTTATTTGAGGGTAGTATTTTATGTAATTATGAACAATGATATTAAACATACTTATTGAATGAAATAAATGTCTCCAAAGTTTGCGTTTATTTTTCAATATTTCTGAATTGTGTAAAAAAAATAAAATAAAATTATATTGAATATTAAAAAATCATAATATTTAGTATAATTCAAATAAAATGATAAAAGTATTTTTCAAATTTGTGCAGGGTTTTAAACATTTTATTTGACTTGTATTAAAGCGAATAAATTTTTGATATTTGTCACACTAGCTATACTGTCTAATGATAGTCCTACATTTAACAGAAGTTAAGTCATAGATATTGAAAAAAATACAATTTTCATCATCGTTTTGAAAGTCATTGATCTCTAACTATTGATATTAGAACACTATTTATTGTTTATAATTTGAACATTTTCGACTCATAATTTATTCAGGAATCTGCCTATAAAGTATGGTGGACCAGCTCCCTGTATAACAGACACATAACAAATAACAATGATGACACATGACGTGGTTGGAAATCCTTTTCGCTGCCTTTCTTGTCGGCAAAGCATAAAATTAAATTTAATGAGCTTAGAAGTGCATCATTTAAACAAAATTGTCCTAATATTGAACTTAAAGTAAAAAATAAGGCTGTTTTGATAGATAGATATTATTGACACATAAAATATTATTAGATCCCACCGAAGTTCTTCAGTAATCAATTCTTTACTGGTACAACTATACAAAGAACTATTTAAAATATCGAAAGCAAAATATAATGACCTGCGTTAACTATGTGAAAATGGCATAATTCCCAGAATATTTCGTCATGAATACTTGACACTGTCCCATGATCCTAAAGCAGCTGATGCTTTAGCAAATCAAATGAGGATGATGCACAAGCATAGCACTGTGCATTTGGTGTATGTTACCAAAAACTTTAAAATTCGTTTGTGCGTAGATCAAATAAAGTATACCTGTGCATTTATTTATCTTACAGCGTTTTATTGTAAAGAGAACATACTTGACAATAGATAATTTATTGAATATTATTATGTCAAATATTCTTATCATTATAATTAGTTTTTTTATTTATTCTTTGGGAGGGATTGTAATGTGGGAATTCCCGCATTTTTAGAATATCATTAGTGTGGAACTTAATTGTTTCCAAGAATTAATATTAATAATTTTGTCTCTATTTCATTTGCAACAAATTGTATAGCTTTCCTCTTCATTGCATGTATTACCTTTCCTTAGTTTTTGAACAAAATTGTTTCTTAGAATCGTGCAGAAATACAAAATTATGTAGCATTTATTTTCAATATTTTTCTTATAAAAACTTAATTGTTACCATGAATTAATATCATTAATGTGCTCTATCTCATTTACATCTAACTGTATAGCTATCCTCTTCATTGTAGGTATTACCATTCATTAGTTTTTGTAAATTGCTTCTTAGAATCGTTCAGAAATACAAAAAACTACAGCAAAGCAGTAATAATTAATCGATTTTTATAATGATAAGCGAAAGACATTAATAAAATAAATACTCTATATAAAATTTTGTTCCTAAAGTATATTCCTTAAAAAATGAGAAGAAAAAATCTTCTGTAAAATTTTATTTTTGTCAGTCATGTTTTGGCTATCATGGGATGATATAGAAAGAAAAACACTTGTTCTTTTAGTTCTACATTTTTAATTTTTGAGACGCGTTTCGCCTTATGAGGGCATTGTCAATCTCATAAGATATTGATTGATTGGTAATGCCCTTATAAGACGAAACGCGTCTAAAAAAATTAAAAATGTAGAACAAATCTTGCTTCATCAAAAGAGAAGTTGAAACAAAACTGATCACGCTCCTTGGAAGTAGCAGAATTATAAATATTGAGACTTAAAATTCCTGAAATTGATATCATTAGGTCAAAATATTGTAATAACGCTTCGGTCAATATGAAGAAAACGCGTGTAAGTTTTTACCTACTGACAATTTCAATTACAAACCTTTGTCGTAATTTTAAATATCATTTGCGCCTATCTTTGACATTTGACATATATATATGTACCTACCTATGGGTACAGAGTTAAGGGAGGTCACCGATAAATCGGTTTTGTTAGTTTCGCGTTCCGTCATTTTTGTGGTAGGAACTTTTCTGCATTTGGGACATAAAAAAGATTTAAGATTATAATAATAAGTAAAAATTGGACTCGTGTCCCAATATACCGCGTTGTATATTTATACTTGAAATACGAAGTTTTATGCTACATAATACGTACTATAGATAGCATGAAACCACAGTATACTAAGAACAGTAATACGTCTTCATACAAACGGCCGCTACCCATTAAAATGTGTGCGTGCGTGCTCGGCGTCGTGTACGCACGCACTGTGCCGCACACATTGACATAGAATATGGGGGCACAAGGTGGCGGCAGTAAGGGCCGTGCCTTCGGTGCCATTCGCGCTCACAGCCGCCGCTTAAGAGAAAAAATGCGCTTCCTGAAAAAAATGCCTTTTTTACGTTTGTGGTGCTTTACTAAAAAGGATTGTTGATTATCACAAAGACTGAGAGTTTTTAAAAATTTTCGTTGATGATAATCAGCGTTCTTACAATTTAAGTGCAGAAACTAGGTATACTAATTAGAGAAATTTTCGGGTTTCGTGTCTACCTTATGCGTCGGAATCTCAGACGCTACGAGTTAAAAGAAAGGGAGTAAAAATAAAGTGACAACCCTAGCGTCAATGCAAGAGTAGGCTAATAACTCGCCGACAGGCCGGAGATAAACTACTGTTCTGGGTATACTGTGATAAAACGTTCGTATTTCAAGTATAAACATACATATATTATATATTCGCGTGGCGAAGGTAACGTACCGAAACTTACACTAAACTACCAAAATCACGAAAAAGATTATTTTATTAAAACGAATTTGATTCTGATTTATATTTAATTATACACAAGTGCTTTTGTACAAAATCTTGTGCAATCATTTTGTACAAAAATGATACTGGATCTCATATTGTACCACGATTTTTGATTTTAATAAAATATAAAGAAATCACAAAGAGATGTTAGAAAAATTAAGAAATACATATATATATTTAAGTGACATATAATTATATTTAAACTCAGCACACTGACGAAAATTCATAATTTTAAGTATTCTTGTATTTTGAGCATGCGATGCAAGAAATTTTTTTTTTTTATAAACCTAATCCCAAAATACACAATGTTAAAATTAAATTTCGATGTAATTTTGAAATTATTATAATTTTGGAACACATTTGTGTTGACTAGACTTCTTTCCATTTAAGAAAGAAAATCGAATTAGTATGTGTAAGCCATGCGTACGACGCACGTTGTTTCATTGCGTTGGCGTTTACGGGTATAAACACCAACACAATGAAACAATTCGCATCATACGCACGGCTAACATATACTAATTCGATTGTCTTTCTTAAATGGAAAGAGGTCTACCCGTCCGACCGATTAAAGTAGGTACTATAAGTTTTAAGAGAACTTAATAAATAAAAAATAAAAAAATGTCGATTCATAGGAGTGTGCACATCCCTTCCATCTGTTGCGAATAACTTAACGTTTGTTTACGTTTTAGAGCATTCTCATTGGTTGAATTCATTAATTCCAAATCTGTTAAACTTAAAACGTCCCATTTGACGGCGTCACAATGTTATATGAATAGCTGTCAAGATCCAGATATAGCATAAAGATCCAGACATTGCTATCTTCAGAATCGGGCCCATTATCAGGCAATGTAGTTTGAGGTCGACTAAACCTTTTTCGTGATGTAACAAATCCAATCAGCTGATCAGCTAACTTGTTTCGGAAGTGAAGATATGTAATTGTTTTTTTTTTTTTAAATTTTATCCAATTGCTTCAATGTTTCCCTACTGTCGTGTCGCTA
>JADDOH010009088.1:0-100957 GCA_016648135.1 Agrypnia vestita | reverse complement strand
TAATTCGTCTTTAATTGTTGTTATATTTTACAAAGAAAGGGAGTATAATAAAAACTTGGTTTTTATGGGTTACTTTTTTAAATATTTAATTCCCATCTTGGCAATGCGTATCTTGCTTTTTACATTTTTGTGAAAATATTATCAATGTGCCTGGCAAGTACATGGAAGGAAAATTCCAAGGAAACACTAATTGGATTTACAAGTCATTAATAGCGAAGCGTATTTGATACACCGGTTAAAGACCTCCCACATTTGCCACTAAATTATGTATTTTATCCATATCCCTCTAATCTTCGCATCAATAATGTAATATAATCTATCATATGCTCTATCTGTGTGAATTTACAATTTCTCTGTAGGTAATTTTGAAAAGAAATTCCCCTGAAATACGTGGATACGTGACCTTTTTTTTGTATGTAAGCAGATTTTTCATTTCTACTATCGAAAATTTTTTAAATTTAGTTGATAATTAGATATTTTATAATGTTGGTAACGTGTGTATAGTAACATATAAATAATAACATTTCTTCCAAGTTTCATTCCAAGCGTGCCTTTACAACCATTCGGCCAGAATGGTTGTAAAAGCACGTCATAATACCCCAGAAGAGAATAATAACATTTTAAATAATCGAAAAAGTGTGTGACGCCGAACGGTTGTTATAAGGCAAAGCTAAAAAAAATATTTTTTAATTATATTAGGTACCTTCAGACCTACTTACTTTACCGAATTTATTAAACCTTATGAAAATAATTTCATAAAGTGGAACCTAAGCTGCATCCGTTAATCCGTTAATGGCGCTTTAATTCCAATTTTTTAGCCATAAAAAATTGCTACTGCGCCTTTATACAGTTTTTTCCCGTACTAAGGCGGGCGTGTTTGGTTAATCTTTTTCATCATCCTAAAGTGAGTTTTAACCTCATAATCGTTTGCTTCTGCCGGTCTGTATCCAGCGTTGAATACACGACTTCTTCGCTTCGTATTTTGCCCGATAACTTGCCTCATTGCTGCGCGGAAATTTTTCCCTAAAATTAATAACATACTCGTGGGTAACTCCGTAGGAACGTCGATACCATCGCGCCTATTCGGCCTGCTGCGCTCCCGGTACAAAGTTGGCTAATTTTGCCCAATAATTTGCCTCATTGCAGCGCGGAAATTTTTTCCCTAAAATTAATAACGTACCCGTGGGTAACTCCGTAGGAACGTCGATACCATCGCGCCTATTCGGCCTGCTGCGCTCCCGGTACAAAGCTGGCTAATTTTGCCCAATAACTTGCCTCATTGCCGCGCGGAAATTTTTTCCCTAAAATTAATAACGTACCCGTGGGTAACTCCGTAGGAACGTCGATACCATCGCGCCAAATTAGCTCGCCCATTCGCGCTACTGCGCTCCCGGTACAAAGCTGGCTACGCGAACAGCTGACCGTTGAACAATCTCCGCTGATAATCTCACAGTTCGATTGTTGACCTTTTCCTCTGCGGTAATTTGTAATTATTTCCAAAGCTGCCTCGGTTGCTGGTTCCAAATACGTAATCGGGAGATCTTTTCAATCTTTTTCTCTGCCAAACTCCCGTGGAGTCAGCGACGTCATTTGCGCAACACTCCTTACAAATTAAGTGCAACTCGACGACTTTATCAATCCTGCGCCATTGACAAAGTTTTCGCATCATTCAGTGTTAGGATAGGCGGGACGAGGAAAAAAAAATGGAAAAATGGCTTGGTTTCAAAAACTTATGTACAGAAATACGCTTTTAATGAATAAACAGTCGTATCACTAAAACAAAAAAAGTCCTATAAATCTTGGAAGATTTCGTTTTAGAAACGACGTGATCTAAAACGTAATGACTTTGTTACAAAAATTAACATAACCTTCCAGCTTGTAGACCTCTTTTCATTTAAGAAAGACCATCGAATTAGTATGTGTCAGCCATGCGTACGACGGGTGTAAACACCAACACAACGAAACAATGTGCCTTGTACGCACGGCTTTCACATACTAACTTGTTTGTCTTTCTTATATGTAAAGAGGTTTACCTGCATCGTTGTGTCTAGCTTTTTAGCCTACATAAAAAAGGAAATGCCATTTATATATCTGTTATAATTTGGTTTATTTCTTTAGAATGAATCTTGAAAAAATGTTTTTCGTTTTCTGTGAAAACTAGACAATTTATAGATAGGTTTTTCGTGTTTCTAAACCAATGAACTGTTGATTAAATCGGCCATTTTGCTAATCGATCGTCGTGTTAACATGTAGATAAAAATCTCTTAAATGCGCATAGCTAGTCGGCATAGGTGTTGGTTGTTAGAAGGTTTAATATTATATTCTATACTAGCTAAAACCCGTCAAAAATGACATACTTTTATTGTATATTTTGGTTTCCAGTTAAAACTGTGCGAACAGCGTTATCTAGAGTAGCATAGCGTCTTGATAACGTTAGTGGATGAATATTATTAAACAGAGCAGGCCGAAGACACTTTTAATTGGGATATCGGGTTGTGTACGAAGAAAGTTATGTATTGTTTTTTAATATAATTTTTACCTAGAGTTCTGTCTCGTTTATAAAAAAAATATATATTTGAACCATCTGGCGGCACGAGTGACGGACATTCTTAAGCAGACAATTATACTTTTTTTGTACCTCATTTTATACACCTCATCATTATTGCGCCACGTGATGGCTTTAGTGATGGACATTGTTACATTGGGAATTATAAATTTTGACAAACAATCAATACCAACGCAGATTAGTTTTAAAGAATTTAAAGATTTAAAAAAAAATCATATTATAGTAGGTTTTTTATTAAAAAAGTCAATGTTTGTTTTATTTAATAACATTTTTGAAATCATACTAATTTTGAAAATGGAATGAGATATTATAAATTATTATTATTGAGGATTATTCTCTCTATATATATATATATATATATATTATATATAACTTGCTCATGACATACTGTTTGAAAAACACTGCTAACTGCTAAATTGCTACCCGCTTCGCACGGGCAGTAACAGTAATCGGTTACTTCGTACACGTTACGCGGTTACACAATATAATACGAATATTAAATCGCAACTGAGCACGTTAAGCTAAGGCTTCACATGTACGTGCTTAATTTTAAATAATTAATTTCCCGAATTGGAGCAGACACTTAATGATCCAAGTCGGGAAACGGAGCGGCGCGACAAAAAAACATTTTGTTTGTCGCATTGCGTTATAAAATGTCCGCGCGATATTTGAGTAAAAGCTGTGAGAACTCGTCTGGGGGCTCGCTGATGTGGAAAGTTCGGGACTTCTCCCGCCGCCTGAGAATAGTGATGTGGTGCAAATAAATAATTAAAGAATATTGTTGTTCTTTTTACAAATATGAAATTTATTGAACGATTGTGTTGTGAACGAGCGTGGGATGCGGAGCTGTTTACATTACGATTTTTAGCCTAATTAATTAACACATTAATTACCTATATATTAATTTACTTGAAAGAATATGAATTACACACAAATAATTATCGTAAAAAATATATTTTTCTAATGACCAGCATGATTTTGTGCTGACTGAAATTATTAATATAACTTATAAGAATTTATCTTAATTAAATAAACATCAACTGTGTTCTCAGAAAATACAAATAAAAATATTGATTTTCAGGAGTACCTATTCTAGTGTATTTGTTAAATAATTCGGTAAGAATTACACATGTGGGGTATAACAGCAAAGGCGGTAATTTTAAAAAAATGCTATCATCGAGAATTATTAATTTAGAATGTGCTGAATTTGAGATTTTATCGGACATAGCCTATAAATTTATAGGAAAAAAGATTTTGGAAGGGATGGAAACATAAAATATATAATTCAGTACATTCTAAATTAGTAACTGCATTCAAAACATTTTTTTAAATTTTTGGATATTGTTGCTTTTGCATTTATAGGCCATTATTATTATTATCTATTATCATTATTAGCTGCGAAAATCTATGTATGTATACTGTTTCATGAGAAAAGACCACATATGTCTCTAGCATAGTCCCGTTAAATATATGAATGTTTCCAATTTGGAAACATATATACAACTTTCAAAAAAAAAATTATAATGTGTGGATTTTCTCACGGTGAAATTGGCGAACGTTGCATTGTGCATAGCGATCACTTAAGCAGAGACGTGCAGTGGGAACAAGAAGCATAAATTTTTCCTAAGCATATATTTTAAAAAGAAACCAAAATAAGACCTACATCTCATAATATCGCTATCACAATAGCAAACATAATATTCAGATTTTAATATTACGTAATATTCTGCGAGATGAATATTTAATTTATATTTTTTTACAAATGTATGTTTACATAAAAGTCACGCTTCTTGTTCTCACTGCACGCGCCGCCTCTGCCTCTCTCAAGGCAGCTCTAATAGGCTGTAAGCCCCTTCCATACACGTTTCTCGTATACACACCTCCGTCTCTATGAGACTTTATATAACTTATCTTAATAAAATAATTATCTAGACTCACGCGTTACGAAAGCGTGCGCCAGGATCGGCGTAATTAGGAGAGCACGTTCCGAATTCAGGCTCGATGTGAGGGTGGTGGGGGATGGCTGCAGGGTGCGGGGTGGTGGCGAGGGTGGTGAGCAGGGAAGCTACCCTCCGTCTAGACTGGTGACGGCCCGGACCGAACTAACTCACTTACATACACGGCCTTATGCAGTCGCGCTAAGAAGCGTCATTATTTTGACACACTCAAGAGACGTAGGCGCAGTGCATTATTAGGCTGCTGGGAAATCTTTATTCGTTTTTTTTCATCTGGCAGTCAGGAATCAGGACCAGGCCTTACTTAAATCAAAAATGAAGATTATAGAAGTCTCACAGGAAACGTGTATGAAAGTCTTTAGGTAGTGGCCACAGGAATTATGGCTTGTATTATCCAGCTTATGTGATGACTTTGCACAATTCAAGATTCACAAATTACAACGTAAGAACATCCACACATTCAAAATTATAAAGTTCTTTATCTGTGTTATTTCAAATATTTGAAGAAACCATGCTATAGCCATCTACGGTCGAAAATGTATGATCCCATGATATGGTATGCATAGATATCACCGCTGTCAATGATTCCTCTATATTTATTTATTTAAACTTATGTGTGTTCTTAGAACATATATATAGTATTATTACTTCAATTCTTTAGACACTAGATTAAATAAGAAGAATTAACATTATACAATAAAAACTTAGTAAAATCCTCGGAGATGAAAAGGTCGACGACGTTGTGTTACCGCTGAAAATGACGAATTTAAAGCTTTAGTGGAATAAAAATCTTTTGCATTTTTTGTTAAAACATTACAGTTGCAGGCACCGCGATGTCTATTTACTGTAAGGAAAACAATAACAGAGAAGCGGTAGAATATACCCTTAAAGAATTCTTGTATTCCAGTTCGCCTTAGCTTTCATGATATATTATATAAGTCTTAGAGACGAAGAAATTTTTTATATGGGAAAGTAGGTATGTAAGTCTTTTATTGCATGGCTGGTTTAAGTGATCACTTTACACAATGTAACGTTCACGATTCCACCCATGATAAACTACCACACCTATCAAAGCTCTATATATGTTTAACGCACCCTTGCTTCACATGTGAGATGTATTTTTAGTACCGCCACCTGTGGTCGAAAATTTGTCATTCCCAGATGCCGCCGTTGGTAATGAGATCTATGTTTTTGATTGGAGTTTTTAAATTAACACTCAAATAGACTTCCATATGTACTTTCCCGTATAAAAATTAGCTTCGTATCTATGAGACATCTATAATATATCTCGACTAATGATGTCCCCATGGGGATAAAAATCCAGTATTGTGTTCTTGAAAAATTAGAACACGCTCAAATTATGTTATTGTAATGTAATTCGTTGGCGGAAATATGTTGAACCAAACGGCTATTAATTTGATAACTAAAGATTGTTGAATAACTAAAGAAAATGAACATTGGTCAGCCGCAACAACCAAATATACATAGAGTATGTATGTGAGTTTGATATCGGCACATGTTAATAATTGAGGTTAATGTCTTTAATGGCTCTAATTTTATGTTGTGTATTTTATCATCATTTTTTTTGTATTATGGCGTGATTTTTGACCCAAATATTTTGACTAATCTCAAACTAATGGTATTCGTCACGATTGGCGAAATCAAACGAATACGATGCCGGATCGCTGCTAAAAATGCGTCCACACCTTAACGCGGGTCGTCATCCATTTAAACGTTGTCTTTGTATTCTATGTGGGGAGAATACTGAGCCAGCCGATAGACATCGATCGTTATCTCTGCCTTCGCGTGTCGTGTGTGTTTGACACGCAGAAACGAAGTAGAAGAAGTATGAGGGGAGTAGTTAAACGGGAGAGAACACTGAACCTCGATCTAGGAGACTTTCACAACCTTTACAATAGATTTGAATACAGGTAGTAGCTTGTTGGTCTTGTGGTTAGGACTCTCGCCTCGTGATCCAAAGGTCGCGGGCTCAGTAAGTTAGTCCTATTTTCATAACAAGCGTTTAGCTTAATTTGAAAATAGTAAGAATATTGATGTGACACGAATTCCGTGTTCACATCTCTATTTTTTTTTAAAAAAAAAAGTTTCCAATAATATTGTCAATTGATATTGCAATTACATTGTAGCACGTGACGATATTTTAAGGAAAGATTTTGAGAGATTATGAAGAGCAACTCACTGCGTTAATCACCGAGCCGAACGATGAAGTGGTAGGAAATAAGAGTAGCTCGGTGTAATGGTCATGACGCTCGCCTGGTGATCTGGTGGTCGGTGGTTCGAGCCCCATTCCAGCGCACCAGACAGTCACTCCTATTTTCATAGCACAATAGTAAGAATATTGATGCGACATGCATTCCATGTTCGCACTCTATATTTAAAAAAAATGCGGTTTCGTTTGTTACAAAGGTTAATTAACGGGATTATGAATACATCAGAAATTAGTAGTAATAAACTGAGACAAACAAACAGCTTACCACAGTTCAAAAAACAACTTAAGATGCATTTATTTAGACAATCCTATAAAATCCTATAGAATCTGATCACAACAACGCTAGCTAATGTTTTCCACTTATATTGTGCACTCCGCGAAAACACCTAATTCTTTCAGGCACTCACAAACTATTATAGTACTCAATTTTAATTCCACTTCTTGTATGCCACCTAGTGAATAAGTAATAGTAAATGAGTTTTTTCTTTTCTAGTAGTAAGTTGTCTTGTAAGATAATAATTTTTCTGTGTAAAGCGCCGTTGAGGTGAGTATTCGCGAAAACGGCGCTGTACAAGTTATTCAATTATTATTATTAGTATGATCATTTTAGCCAGATCGCCATAGAAACAACATCGGTTGAAACAATCCTATCCCCAGGATATGTAGTTTATATAACCAGTTATGTTGTCGGAACGTGGATAAGGCGGATGTGTTTAGCAGTTTTTACCTTCCGTTAGCCGCTCCTGGTTTTCCGAAACATCCGGTTTCTACGTATAGACCGCAATTTTATTTTTTGTGTACCTGCCGTTTGACATTATTTACGTTCAACATTGTTATATTGTCTATTTTGAGTGGTTTTTTTTCAAATAATTTTTATTTTTCTAATGTGCATTTCATGCTGCAGACTCTCTTAATTGGAGAGTTGATTTGACCACTTTTTTGCTTGTATTGGGTACTGTTTAATATATGTGTATCAGGGGCGTGCAGTGAGAACACGAGGTGTGACTTTTTCCTAAGTATATATTTTGAAAATAAACCGAAATAAGGGAAGATCTCTTAATATTCCTATCACAATAATTAACATATTCTTCAGATCTTAATATTTCATGATTTGTGGGGTATAAAAGTTAATTATAATATACTGAATTAGAAACTTTATAGAAAACAAACCCTGTAAATTTATAGGAAACATGATTTTGGAAAGGATAATCAGTAATCCTCGGTGACAGCATTCAAAACATTTTTTTAATTTTTTGGATATTGCTGCCTTTGCTTTTATATCCCGAATATTCTGCCAGATAATTTTTTTAGTAGTTAGTATATGTTTAAATAAAAGTCGTGCTTCTAGTTCTCGCTGCACCTATTATCAACGTGTCTATATGTGTATCTTTAATTTAAAAAAAAAAAAATTGAATAAGTATGTACCACACCGACGCCGACATTTAGTTATTTCGTAGCTACACTACACCAGGTGAGATGTATAGCCTCTACAGTATATATTTAGTTCAGTTTCGTACAAATTTGATTTTCGTTTTTAAAGTAAAATTTTACCGAGCATGCGCGCCAGCGAAAAATCCTTTTTCCTTTGCTCGTTATAAAATCAATGATGTAAACTGAAAGAGTTGGCTATGAGATAGGAATCGCCGTTTGCCGCAAAGCGAACGCTCGCAAGGGGAAGAGGGTGGACGGCCTACTGTCTGCCAGGTCTTCCGGGATCCCGGGGAGGTCTCCGTCTAGACGCCAGGGGGAGGGGTGCTCCGCTGTTTTTAAATTTTTAAATTTCGAATTTTAACCATAAGGGTTGTCGTTATTTGCCGCTAGGCAACGCTGAACTTGAGATTTCGCTTGTTTTTACTCCCTTTATATTAACTCGTGGCGTCTGCTTGCTTGCCGTCAACAAAAACTTTGGATCGATTTTTGACCCTTTTCCCAATCGATCAATTATCAAGGTGATCCAATCGAGCTGAAACTTGGCAAGCAGACTCGTGGCGACGATCAAGAAGATCTGTCAAATTTTCGTTAAAAAAAATTAATAATTATAGTACAATTTCGGATTTTTAGAAATTTTATTGGTTTTTTCAAATTGGAATCATTAGAAAAGTTTGATTAGCAACGTCGCGGAATATTTTCTTAATTTGAATTACTCCGTCGGTATAATAGGTACATCACTACGAATTTCGAAAATTTACAAAACAATTGGTTCGCAGATGACAGCAAAATTGGGTTTTTTCATCATCAAATCAATCAATCAAATAATAAAATTTATTTCTTTTAGATTTCTGCTTAGTTTTGAAGAATTCTACATTACTCAAATCTGATTCTGATTAAATCATTTGACGCTGGAAATTCATAAGGTACGATATTGATGATAATCGAATCTATCAAAATCTTGACATCTCAAAACATCTGACATTTTAGAAATATATTAAATTTCTGTAAGTTTAGTGTTATGTTATATGTTTTAATTCGTATTTAATTGTTGTTATATTTTACAAAGAATGGGAGTATAGTGAAAACTTGGTTTTTATAGGTTACTTTTTTTTATGTTGATGTCAAAAGAAAAGCGTGTTGTAATCACGGGAAGACATTATCGCACAGTTGTGGAATCATTCGAGTTGGTGTCAACGACTCTTGACCAGTACAGTACCTACAGTTAAACGAATAACTAAATGGTTCAATTATATAATTATAGGAACACCGCGGTTAGGTACCCCTTTGCGATACGCGTAGCTTTGTTTATGTAACCTGACAATCGGCTGTGTTCTGAAATTAACATGATTGTTTTAATTTGATGTTTGTTGTTACCTCAGTACTCAAAAATAGAGAAACGTCAAGACATCTGTCAGTTGTCAATTTTTATATCGACGTAATTGAAGGCGTCGCTGTAAAAAACGACATTTTACAGGAGAGAGAAAGAACACTTTGTGAAATAAATAACCAGAATTTCAGTTTTTTAATTTTCTAATATTCGCTTGCTAATTATGGACATAAATACTTTGTTTATTCGCGTTATTAAGCGATCCCAGTGACATCTTTGAACTGTCGGCATCCGTCATGTTTGTTATTACCAGATGAATATAGATCATTTTTCCACGTTAGCCAACTTTTGAGGTCGAATTTCGGCAAGATTGAGTTGCCATCACGAAAAATAAAATACCGCACATGGTGCATACCGATATATAGACCACTTTAAAATAATGAAATCACTTTGTGACCTCAATTACTATTTAGACCCTTTTTATAGGGACGCCTTCAATTGTTTGAATTAATTGGATGTGTTATTTGTTCTGTGATGTAAAAATTGACTCTTTTCGCTCGCGTTCTTAATTTTTTCCTTCATTTTTAATTAGGAAACCTGCTAAAGATGCACCTACATGAAATTTAAAATGCACCCATATGACTATAAGCGTATATGATTTAAATTCCGGGTCTTCACACGTTCTCCTTAATCAATATATCAATATATATATATATATATATATATATAATATATATATATATATATATATAAAAAGAACGGTGTTTCCCTTCCCGTCAAGTTTCTCCACAACCAGCCACAACCACCCACCGGTGGTTATGGTGGTGGATAGCCCTTGGTGTCACATAGAAAATATGCGAGTTTGGTGGGGGTGGCTGTGCGTGAGTGAGAGTGGGTGACGAAAATGTGCTTTCTAGCACATTGTTTTGCTACGGGAAGGCCGCAAATGCTTCAGATTATTTCAAAATAGGCGCGCCGACTGTGTCGATGAGTCTAGAAGGTTCCGGAAAAACCTGCTCTAGAAAGTTCTGGAAGGAGAAGGTTCTAGAAAATTCCCGAAAGTTCTATATGGTTCTAAACTGAATGGCGGAATGCGTCGGTGTGTCTAGAAGGTACATTCGATAAATTTTTTGAAAGTTCTGGAAGGAGAATGTTCTAGAAGGTTCGCGAAAGTTCTATGACGATCCAAACAGTGTACTAAAAGTCAACCCGTGCGAAGCCGCGCGGGCACAGCTAGTAATAATATATTACGTATAATCGTCAAATGTTACAATATTACCTCACAGATGAAAGGTTCTTTTGTGTGCTTCCTTATGGCTTCGGTAATTACATACACTGAGCGCCGTAGGAACTAATCCTATAATTCTGTGCAACGCGTCGTTCGCATTTTTCCAGCGGAAACATTTCTTTAAAATTGCGACATTCAGTTAGTGATTTCAATATTGCGTCATATCCTCTATTCGCCTGATCGTGTAGGGGCCTTGAATAGATATTTCTTCATGGAGCAAATTGTAATCCACTGACACGGGGTTCAGGCTTTTGTTGTAAAACTAGGCTTTCGCTGAGTGCTGCTGGCTGCAGCGTTGTGGCCTGGACCAGTAAAACGGTAAAGTCTGTGCCCTTTGTTCAAGATCTCATGAAAAAATATTATAAGTAAATTTAGAAAATCCAAATTAGGTAAATATTATTTAATTCCAAAGCTATCGTGCATTAATTTTTTTTCATTAATTATTAATTTACCAGCCGTAAATCCGAGAAAAATCACGCGCTGATTGGCGGGTCACACTCAGCTACATTAGCGACTAGTCAGTGTGGTTGTTGTACCACACTGACCAGCAAGTTGCGGATGGATATTCGAAATTAGGATAGTTGATATTAAGATGCATAGAGTAATTACAAGTATAATAAAAATTAATAAAAAACCTCCCCTGACAGCAAATATACGCTGATATAAGAGGACATCTATATATATCTATAGATATATATATATAATATATATATATATTATATATATATATATATATATAGATATATTATATATATATATAGAGATATATATATATATATATATAATATATATATATATACATATATATATTATATTGGGTCCGGAGCTCACCGTCAAGTGAAAGTTTGAGAAATTCTGCGTCAGGTGTTTGTGGAGGAGTGGGTTTCTCCAAAACTCCTTTCTTTCTTTTAACGTTTAAGTTTCTCCTAACCCAAACGGTTGTACGCTTTTTGGAGAAGCAGCTCATCGACAAGGCGCCCTGAAGATGAACAGTGAGATCTGTTCGAAACGTCGGCAGACGACTGGTCCTGACGACCAGAATTTGACGCGGGTTACCCCCAAAGTAGTTAGAACTAACACATATTGTACCCGTAAAAGCCTTCGATTTAACATATATATATACACATTTAATAACTA
This sequence comes from Agrypnia vestita, assembly GCA_016648135.1. Taxonomy (NCBI): domain Eukaryota; kingdom Metazoa; phylum Arthropoda; class Insecta; order Trichoptera; family Phryganeidae; genus Agrypnia; species Agrypnia vestita. Next base: position 89,023 of record JADDOH010009088.1, on the reverse strand, counting down.
TAATACAGAAGAACTATAGATGCATAATAAATTGACAACTTTTAATTATAGATAACCGCATCGATTTATGAACAACTTATGATTTACGAATTATCTCCTCCTAACACAATTTTTTTTCTGTTGTTTACTGAAGAGCTTTATTTAAGTTACTGCGAATCATAATGTCATCTCATTGCATTCATTAGGTGAAGTTTACAATAAGTGTTACACTTAATCAGAGGATTTGAACTGTCGTCAAATTTTTGTATTAATCTCACTCCCAAGCAAATATTGTTTTCGCTGTCCGAAAGTTCTAAATTTATGTTATACCTCGGTTCACGCTGGTTAATCAAAAAAACATTACAATAACATCATGTCTACCTTAGTATACATCTTTTCATTTAAAAAAGACAATCGAATTAGTATTTGTAAGCCATGCGTTCGAGACACGCCGTTTCGTTGTGTTGGTGTTTATACCCGTAAACACTAATACAATGAAACAATTACACATACGCACAGCTTATACATACTAATCATTCTTAAATGGAAAGACCTATAAAAACGCATATACCGATGCATATCGTTTCCGTTTTCGCAGTATTGAAAATTATAAAACCTATCATGACAAACGGTATCGAAGCAAGAGCAGACGCGGTGAAAACTAAACACCTTCTTAGAACTACCGAGATGAAGACTTTAAGACCCATTGCGGGCAAGACCCTCAGAGACAGAGTACTTACCCAACGCGGAAATCCGCCGAACCTGCAACATACAAGACATTGTAAGATAGAGCAGGCAGAGAAGGCGTTTCTGGACCATGTCGAGAGAATGGAGCAGACGAAACTTCCCAGCGCCGTGATGTGCGGGATTCCAGAGGGGCGCCAACCGCCAGGGAGACCGCCAAAGAGATGGAGAGAGAGCTGGACGTCCTCGTCACAAGACCAGGACTGACCTGTCAACACAAATTTTAAATTCGTATTCATTGCATTTATTAGATTTTTCTCTAAAAACATAATCGCGATTTGACTGATGATAACAGCAATGTAGTGGCACGATTCGTTTCGTTCGTGTATATAGTTATTAGGTACAATAACTAAAGTGGCATTTAAAATTAATACTGTACCGATTAGTCGACAGCAATCGAATGGGAACATATACTTACGCAATCGTCATCAGAGTACTAGTTGTGATGCCGATTGCGTAGAACCTGAACTGGTAGACATATGTTACTAATAGAGGCCCAAATGCTCTGAGTTAATAACATCTTAGACATCTTTTCATCATGCCAAAAATCGTAGATTTTACTGCTTCATTATAAAAAAAATTTTAAATCCTGCACTGGGCCAGAAGTATGTTTTTTAAATTCTTTTAGAAGTTATGTTTTTAAACAACCGCTACTTTCAAACATGACGGTAGATCAAACTTATGCGAGATATGTCCACAAAAATGGTTGTATCAGGTAAATCAATTGCTAGAAAATGGTCCCGTTAGAAGCCTCTACAATAGATGAACTTACGTAAAAAGATGTGCTAATATATTGAAGAAAAAAATGTGTGTTCCCTCAGCCCAACTTGGAGAAACGACGTCATAGTATATCAGTTGATTAGTTGTAAATATTCGAACATTAAAAACCGTCAAAATAAACGAAACATCAAAGTTATATAATTATTTTCAAGTATAAAAATATAATAATAGGATTTTATCATTATTATTATATTTTGTTTACATCATTTTAATTTAATTTTACGTAATTCAAATAATTTTTATTCAATTTTTCGACATTCTAATGTCGAAGTGTACTTGGGATGCCAAAGATTTTTTGGACAATCAACTTATTCTATAATATATACATTACAGGAAAAAGTAATTTACTTAGGCCCGATTGTTTCAAGTTGGATTAAAATAAAAGTTCGTTTAAAGCATAGATGTTTACGGAAACGGATCGTTTGATTGGTGGAGAACGCAAAAATCTATGCTTTAAACGAACTTTTACTTTAATCCTACTTGAAACAACCGGCCCTTAGACCTCGAATAATATTTTTTAATCGGAAGAAATGGATTTTATTTTATATGTGATCATGTTTTGATAACTTTACATTTAAATGACACGGGATTAATAAAAATGTGGGTGGGTGATGTATCTGGAATACTGTATCCAACGTACAGTAATCCATTATCTACACTATAAAATTGAAAAACTGAATAAAAACTATTTTGATAACATTCTTAAAAATCGCGCGCGGTGCGCACGCGCATCTCCTCTAGAGTTTAAACTATCGTCGCTGACTATGTTGATACAAACGGCCCTTAGTAACAGGATTGAAAAACCCTGCAGCAGTTAGTAGTTAATCAGGTCTTCCAGCAAGTGCCTCCCGGGGAGCGGTGCCGGCTGAGTCGAAGATAAAACAATAAAACACTTCAAACTTTGGTACAATTCCTTGCTCCAGAATTCGTCTGAATGCTCTCTAAGACGGTCGAGTTCTGAATCTTGCGTAATCGCCTCGAAGGGATTGCTCCAGTTCGTTCACTCCTTTCAAAATAGAGCGCTTTGGTAATCTAGACCAGTTTAGAGGTTTATTTTTTCGCTTTCGTGTCAAATAAATCCACGCCCGAAGCGATTTAAATCTATCTTATTGCGAAGTAAATAGACGTTGAGACATTTTTTAGAAGACGAAATGTTCTTTTCTAAAAAATGTATAGCTATTCTGTATACATGTGATTCGTATATATCAAACACAATAATCTCGCGTAGCGTCCGTAATTTCTTTCGAATTCACGGCTAAAAAAACGAAGTTACACTGCCGGAGATGGGGCTTAAACCCCGGGCCAGCAAACCCGAACCAACTTAGCAATCGCCAGTGTTTAAAATAGTACAATTAACTGCCGGCAGGGAAATATAAAAAAATAGTTTGATAAAAGTCGTTATTACTGTTTCATGGTGTCGGTTATAAATAAATAAATACTTATTCTTTAGTAAACGGCATGTAAATGTCATTTTTGACGGGTTACAGCTATGATTCATAATTTTCGTGGCAAATTTCAGTGCGAGACCTATCGAGTATTTCCCACTTAATAGATAAGTATGTTCCAATTGTAATTTTTCCTGCGCCGTGGAGGCAGAGAAGAGGTTTTGTGTGGACGCCTCCCCGTACGTACAGCCACTTTAGAATTAAAAAAATGCCGAACATGGGTGGCGAAAGTGTAGGGCCGATTTGGGAGCTATTGCTCATTGTACGGCCCTGGGTGTGTGGTGACTGTGGTGGGTCCCTCTGCTCTATACTCGAGTATATTTCATATTAAAATGTACTTTTTCCTAAATACAACCTTATCTGGGTAGACACCCGAAATGAAATAACGCGATCGGTGTTTGTCATACAAAGCTGGTCAAAACAATACTCTTCACAGCTACGAAGATCGACTTGCCTTTTTCAAGATGCATAAACTTGAGTCCCGGCGGAAAATATGCGATCTCGTTGTGCTACACAAGATTCTCAGCGGAGCTATCGATTCTCTTTCTCTGTCTGATATAAATTTGCATGTTAAACCCCGTATAAAAAACCCGGAGTTCTTTAGAATAAGCAAGCACACTAATAATGTCGGCTGCTTTTCTCCCATCACAAGGTTGTGTCGCACATATAATATGTATTGTGCTGACCCTAACATTGCTGATATTCTTGCAGATACAGTTGCCGGCAAACTTCTTGAAATTCTTTGGCGTAGTGAGGGAATGCGCAGAAGACAAAATTTGGGTCTCTTTGGTAGAATGGTACATGCGCAAACATCCCCCCACTACGCCGTAAAATTTCAAAATGTTTGCCGGCTACTGTACCTTATCATCGTTCAAAAACTCACTCATACACAACATCCATTTTCTAAACGTTGACCTGAACCTATAGATCCATTAAATCAATTATTTATTAAATACTAATCGCACTACATTCAAACACTAAATATTCAATACACATAAATGTACATGTAAAATATACTTAAATGCACAAATACATGTTACCAAAGCGTGCCGAAGACACTTGTAATTGGGATAATGGGCATAATCTTCAGAATATTTTGAGTTTGTTCAAATCTTTCAGAACAGTGCTGGATTTATGTCACAGAGACATTATTAATCAATTAATGTATATTATAGATATCTCACAGAGACGAAGCTGTATTTCTTATGGGAAATTTCAATGACTTCTATACCTACTTTCCCATAAAAATACAGCTTCGTCTCTGTGAGATATCTATAATATACATTAATTGGCATAATCTTCATTTATAATGTTTTATTATTAGAATATCATGTACCTATTATCCTGTTAGTGTCTCTAATAAATAAATAAAAAAAAGATTTGTGGTCGGTAGCAGTGTTAGTCACGCACGCTATTTGGGTCAACGTACATCGGGCAGCGTCAGCTGAACCCCAGCTCCAAGTCTGAGGCCAGGGCGAGCGGTGAGAACAATGGCGTCTGCAAAATGTCGTGAACTTTCTTGACTGACGGATTGGTTTCACATCGCGGTGAAGTCACTTCTGATCTTAGATACGGACAGTTCTCACGGGCCAAGCGGGGAAAAATACGCGTTACGTGTCCCAGACGCTTGTATCACACCGCACTCACTATAATATAAAATGTTCATCAGTTCAACTATATGTTATTATACATATTCTCACACAAATTCTGCGGTTGTTGAGGCTTTTAACAGGGCCATCCTCAAATACATTGCAGTATCTGATTCCTCCATTTCTGTTGCCTTCAACACTCGCCCCATAGATTTTCTTAAGCATACTTTCCTCGTTCATACGTTCCACATGACCTAACCATCTCGGTACTCCTTCCTTTATTCTATCTACCACACTACAGCCAGCATTCACTTCTTATTTGTTCATTCCTCTCTCTATCCACCAAAGATTTTCAACACAAGCGTCTTAGTGAAGAATAATTTCGAAACGGTAATTTCGTCTTAGAGATTTATATAATTTAAAAACGATAATTTTGTCTTGGAGACAAAATGTGTGGAAATCTTTGGGTGTTCATAGGATTTACGACCTATCGTACGGCTGGCTTAAGTGACCACTTTACACAATGTAACCACTTTCACCCATGACAGAATACCAGATATATCAAATCTTCGGAAGCTGTATATTAGGTCCTTACATATGAAATTGACGTTTTACCGTACTGGCAAATTTGATCTCAAATATCTTCTCTTTGGTTAGGAATTCCAAATCCAAATTTTTACAGCTATTTACTCATGTATTTGTGTTTTGAAAATTACAATTCATTTGTTTTTTCCTCAATTGTTTTTTTCTTTGCGAGACTCAGTTTACAAAATGAAAAACTTGAAATATCGCGTTATTTACGAGTACGAGTTCCACCGTGGCACCAGTGCTGCAGAAACGGCTCGAAGGATTAATGATGTGTATGGCGACGGTGCCGCAAAAGAAAACACAGTGCGTTTTTGGTTCCAACGTTTTCGTTCTGGAAATTTCGACCTGCAGAACAAGCCCCGTGGACGGCCGGAGACCAAAGTTGATAATGAAGAATTGAAGGCTATTGTGGAAGCGGAATCCATCGCAAACCACATCCGAGTTAGCTCCAGGCTGCGGTGTTAGTGATAAAACTGTTTTAATCCACTTGAAGCAATTTGGTAAGGTGAAAAAGCTTGAAAGGTGGGTACCTCACGAATTGAGTGAAGCAAATCAACAAACGCGAGTTACTTGTGAGCGTTTGGTGGACTAGTGCTGGTGTCGTTCACTACAGCTTTCTTAAATCTGGCCAGACGATTACGGCAGATGTCTATTGTCAGCAACTGCAAACCATGATGGAAAAGCTAGCTGCTAAACAACCGAGGCTGGTTAATCGCTCTAGGCCACTGCTGCTTCATGACAACGCTAGACCACACACTGCACAACAGACGGCTACCAAATTAGAGGAGCTTCAATTGGAATGTCTAAGGCATCCACCGTACTCTCCGGACCTTGCCCCAACAGATTACCATTTTTTTCGAAATTTGGATAACTTCTTGCAAAGGAAAAAATTCAACTCCGATGGGGCAGTCCAAACCGCCTTCAAAGATTTTATTGATTCCCTTCCGAATGGTTTTTTTAGTAAAGGGATCGATGAACTACCTATGAGATGGCAAAAGTGCATAGATAGCAATGGTACATACTTTGATTAAATAAATATATTATAATAAAAAAAAATCGACTTTATGTTCCTCCCATACTAAACGTCAATTTCATATGTAAGGACCTAATATATTTTAGTTTTACAACCCGTCCCGCATGTATATTGCAATTATCATTAGCGCGACCTGCATCCAAAGCCTATTCATTCCCTTAGGTCGTAAGCCTCATGAACACCCAAAGACTTCCATACCCACATTACCATAAAAAATATAATTACGTCTCTATGGGACATCTATAATATTATATATCTTGATTAATGCTGCCCCTGGAACAAAATCCAGTACTGTATTCTGAAAAAATTGGACAAACTCAAAATATCCTAAATATTATTAATAAATTTAAATCTTCCACGCAGAGAACCAATTTTATTGATGTATGTAAATGCTGCATTCGTATCGTATAATAAAATAAAATAAATAATTACCTACATATAATATTTTTGGTTGGTTGGTCAATAATAACTTCCATTAATTAATTTTGAAAAGAGTCTAGTGTTATGTGGGAGTGTGGCCTCATTTGTGGTAGGGGAGATGGGTGGAATTTGACAGTGAGACATTGAAATGGGGAATATATTAAATAATGGAGTATTCGTTAAATGTAATTGGTTCTTAATTATATTAGATTTGGTGTTTTGGGGGGACTTTTTGATTTCTAAATTATCTAACCTTGGCCTCAATTATTTATATTATCGAACCCAGTTGACATTTAAAAACAATCAGTGTGGTTTATAGAATGTTTGTTAGTATGTACTCTCAAATTAATAAATACGTATTAGCTTGTTATAAAGTTAACCGGGGGAATTTTTTTTTCAAATAATATTTAATATTTTTATTTTATTAATAATTTAATAAGAGCCGGCTGACATTTTTGCTGATAGTATAACTGTTTATAGGACAAAGCTGATACAATTGTTTACATCCCAACGAAATGGAAATGGACAATAAATCTTTCTATTTTACCTTTAACTATTATTATTTGTACCTTTAACTTTATTATTATTTTATCTTATGTTTTTATGTTTTTCTGTATTATTATTATTATTATTATTACCTTTTAACTATTATTATTGTAACTTTTAACTGTATTATTATTTTAACTGTCTTATGTTATTTTTTTTAAAATTATTCTGTATATTGTAAAAGCCCATAAGGGCGTTAAATAAATAAATAAATAAATAAAATATTAATGTTAAAATTGTATATTAAAAATGCATAAGAAAGAGTTAGAAAAAATAGATTAAATGTAAAGCAATGCATAAATTGAGTATTTGAAAATAAAAATCGTCCTGAATCCATGAAATATTTTTTTACCATATCAAAGAAACTAGTTTCACATCTTGTTTATAACTTAAATAATCTGATTTTTAATAAGCAATAACTTCACATTGATACTTAATATAATAGTTAACTAATATTTGGAATGTGGGAATGAGCTTAGAGAATATATTGACATTCAAATTAAAAAGAAATAATAGTGTGATATACATATTTTGAGACTCAAATTGTAACACAAAGAAATCGACAATATTTATTTAAATGTATGAGAATTTGACACCTCTGCCCATGGGCGGATTGGCTAAGTTGTGCGGGGCAATTAATACTTAATATGTGGGTTATGTTTTTGTTTTTAAGAAATAAAGAAATGAACTGTCGGGACAATGGCAAATTTTAGATGGCAGCCGTGCGGCTCAGCTTTGCTTTGCAACGCTGGGTTGCACGATTGCCTTTAACATTAATGGCATGAAAAATAAAAAGCATGTCCTGGCGGCGAATGAGTGAGACCTTTTATGATATAGAAGCTTTTGCTTATAAAACAGTCCTGAATATGCGGTGCTGGATTAGTATGCGAGAGGTCGCAGGGTCGATTCTCGTCACCTTCAAATCTTTTTGATTAGTTTTTGGAGGCGCGTGGCATCGATCCCGGTAACGGAAATAATTAAACCCGAGGTAAAAATGACATGATAAAATTATGCATGTATTTAAAGGATCCAAATTAGGCATGTATTTAAAGGATCCACCAAGATATTAGTGTACAAAACGCTTATTAGGTCAGTGCTAACTAAGAGGAATGAGCGAGCACTGGACGTTTTTGAAAGGAAAATTTTGAGGCGTATCTTCGGACCGGTTCTAGAAAGTGGACTTTGGCGCAGACGTTACAACAATGAGCTCTATACTCTGTTTAAGGAGCCAAACGTCACAACATTTATAAAACTGGGAAGACTTCGGTGGTTGGGTCATGTGGAGAGAATGTCCGAGCATCAAGCACCAAAGTCCCTGCTGAACTCAAGGCCAAGAGGGGGAAGGAGCTTAGGAAGGCCAAAATTAAGATGGAGTGACAACGTCCTCAAAGACATCTCTGCCTTGGAGCTTCGGAACTGAAGAGAGCTGGCACTAAACCGAGATGAGTGGAGGAAGATTATTGAGGAGGCCAAGACCTGCCAAGGGTTGTAGTGCCAAGAGTGATGATGATGATTAATGGATCATTTTATTTTTGCGAAAACAGCAAGCAATAAACGATCATCTTTTTTAATGATTGGTCCTCTTTCTCCGAGACGTAAAATAAATCAAATCACTAGATATTGTAATCTGTTTAGAGCTACGCAAAAAATGTTTGAGATGTAGAAATTATGTTTGATAGTCACTTTTTGGGTCCCGAAACTAAGAGAAATGAGCATTCAATATAATAAATTTAGGCACTTTTTTTTTTATAATTCGATTTAACTAAAATACTTTTTATCTATTTAAATTTTGACTGACCAATTTTTGTGCTTACGTATTTCCTAACCTAACCTAAACTATTTTAGTAGGGCACTTTCAGTTCAGGTATATTTCTGAAATTGCTTCAAATAACCTAAGGTTTACGATAATACTTAAAAGAGATAATCAAATTTTATTTTTGTATACCAAATATTAATTGAGTATGCTCAGATGGTATGGGGGTGTAACGAGACGTGACAGAGTGAGAAATGAGCATATCAGGGGTAGTTTTAGAGTGGCCCTGTTACTGAAAAGGTGAAGAAATCGCGACTGAGATGGTGTGGTCATGTAATGAGGCATGGAGATCAGGCAGTGCATTCCGCACTCAAAATACAAGAAATAAAAAGAGGTATTATAGGTCGGCCCAGCGCCACATGGTGGAGTAGTGTGGAAAATAACCTGAAGAATGCCCAGTTGGACGAAGCGATGGCCCAGAACAGGGAATCGTGAAAAAAAATAATAAGGAGAGCCGACCCCAAATGAAATGGGAAATGGAATAAGAGAAAGAAGAGATCAAACGTTCGCGAAACCGACATTTACGTATAAAAGCGAGCACGTTTATTACGAGATTTGTTTTGGCGTTTAACGGAAGTCAGCAAAACTGCGAATCATAATTGGCCAGTGAAGAAGTACCTAATTTACTTGCGAGCGGAATATTCTCGATAGTGATCGATGCGATAGAAAGAACTTAAGAGCCGACCCCAAATGAAATGGGAAATGGGATAAGAGAAAGAAGAGAAGAATTGAGTATGTTAAAACATAATTATCGTGTTACCTCGAATGTGGTTCATTTATGATTTATCCGTAGTTCAATGAATATTGACGCAATAATTATTAATATAAACATAAAGTATATAAAATTCATAATTTATTTTAAAAGCTGCACACTTATAATAGATCAATCAATTATTATAGATTTCAGAGGATCAAATAATATTGTCCCTATAAAATATCAACGAAATTTTCTAAAGCGCTATTACAGTCATAGTTTGTGTGCCAAGTTTTACCTAGCAAATCCGCTGAATAAACATGTTCCATGTTAAAACTGAAATTGCATTTTTTCCATAGAAAATGTGCGGCGGTTGAAGTACCCTCGGCTGAAGGAGCTCTCGGCCGACCAAGAATATTTTCGTAATTTAAAACCGAACGTTCGGTATTCCGAGCGCCCATAAATATGGATGTTTTTATTTCTTTGACAGCTTTACTTTATAGTCGTCCGTTTCCTTCGCTTTTGTAATAGTTACCTTCGTCTAAATTTGAATATTGTTTGTTTATCTGGCTCACCACGCCTGAAATATTTTCGCGGGAACACGGCGGTGGGAGACGAATCAAACACCTGAAATTAATTAATAACTAATTTAATTGGAGCACTGTTCTTTGATTCGCAATAATTTCGCACTTATCGCTCGTCTGTGGAACACTTTATATTCGTCCTTACAGAATATTCGTCATCTCTGGCCGCACTGCATTGAAGCTGGGTTAGGTACTCTCTTAATTTTTGTCGCTCACCACACTGAATCGCTTCTGGTTTAGCTTTATTTCGCCAAAACGTCACTAAATTATGAAGGAATGAAGGGGTGAATTTTTATTACATTTCTTTTTGACATTTTAAAATTGCATATATACCTATGTTAGAAACCGTTGCTTACATAGCATTCTCCACTATTCTCGTGATAACAACGTCGTTTTGATATCCTAAGGTGAAATACATGTGAATTATTTATTTAATTTTTTTGTAAAAATTTTTAGGCAATGTCTTAAAAATAAAAATATTTTTCCATTGCTATTACCGCGATTTTTATGCATTTTGTTATCTAAACAATATTTTTTTATGAAAGTTTGTTTTATATGCAAGTATGTTTCTTAGAATATACTTTCATATAAAAATATTGTTTGAAAAATATATGCTGGTACATGATAGGAGTTAAAAATTGAAAATATTAATTTTCAGGCGTATTCTTAGTAGATATGTTCAATAATTTGAAAGAATATCGTATATACATGTGCACGTTAAAAGGAATATTGTTAAAAAAACTCAAATTTAAAATATAAATATAATAGTGCCATTACTAGTTACGAAAGCTGTGTATACTAATTTGTTAAAACCATAGTAATATATGAAAGGTTTTTGATTCGAACACATACATATATATATATATATAACTTTCGAAATTTGATAATGTGTGGATGTTCTTACGATGGAATTGGTGAACGTCGCATTGTGTAGAGTGATCACTTAATCCAGCTAATACAGATTGTAAGCCCTGAGCCGTCATATAAGACACTTCCATCCACTTTTTTCCTATATAAATTAGCTTCTTCTCCATTTATTATTTTATTATCATTCTTAAGTTTTATACCTCCAAAGAAAACATCCCTTATTGTTTGTATTGTCTTGGTATAGGTTTGCGTACGGCAGCGTCGCTTGTCTTCCTAGACTAATATCTGTCACTCGCTGATAGTCTCATCAAAGTCCTCAACCAGTGACTATTAATATCATGACCTGTCGGTTCCCACTTCGTGTTCCAAGAACGCGCGACGTGACAAATGACGTGACAAATCCCTTCGGAGCCGCTCTGATTGGGTCCGTGTCCTGGTCGCCTTGCGGTCGAGCAAATCGTACGAAGCGTTTTAATAAATCGAAAGCGGGCACAGTGGCCGACGCGAGCCTCGTCATGCTTGCTTCCACGGTGTCAGAAAATATTGTACGCCTGTCAATATTGCATTATATTATTTCAATAGATATCCACACGTCTTTATCGTTGGACTCCTGTCAACGCATATACTCGGTCGTGTCAAAAAATTTCTTTGTTATTCAAAATGTATGACCGTTTTCAGACGTCCCTCGATCTCAATAGGTTATCAGCGGGAAGGCAAAAATGCTTTATATTTACTTATACAGTAGATACCTACATGTTTTTCATAATAAATTGATTCTATGTTATAACATTTTTACAGACATTATACTCCCCATAATATGAGCCAAAGCTCGAGCTTATGGGAGGAGTATTTACAAGCTAAATTATAGTATAAAAGCAGAAACCTTTTAGAAGTAGTATTTTTTTTTATTATACAGAAACCATTTGAAACATGTGGGCAATGTTACAATTCATCGTTGTCAAAAATCAAGGATTTGACTTCTTTTTTAAACTGTTCGTATTTTGGAATGTTCCTTTCTTGAAATTTGTATGTACCATTTAACTCCCATGTATGTATAATGATGTTGTGCCATGGTGGTTCTTAAAGATGGTATCTTTATTTGTCCCTTTGTTCTATGTCTACTACTTATACAGTCTAAGGGTTGAGATTTATTTATAATTTTACATTACATATTTGCAAGTAGTGCCTAGCGAAATAATAGTTCTAAGAGCATAGTAAAGGGTTTGAGGGTTTATTTAGAGGGCAGATGACATAAGCCCATCGAAACAGAGAAATCTTTACTAAGGTTGAAATATAGAGGATTGCATACAGGTACTAACAAACGATTTCATACCCACTGCAAAACTTTGAGTATTGAGTAGTCACACTTTAGTAAACGCATGTGATTAGCAATTTAAAGAACTTTTATGACCATATTTTTACCGTAACATATTTATTATGAACCTATTCGTATTTTCTCATTAAGTCCTCAAAGTTTTTTGTACGAGATATGATTAAAAGGGTCTCAGAACGAGCAACTACTGGAAAAGTTGGAAAATCAAAGGATTTCAATTCAGGAAGAGAACTCAGGAGGGAAAACCATTTCTAAACTGTGATGACGAAGTTTTTAGTAGCCTTCGTCTGAATGCTATTCCCACTTTTGAAAATATTTCTGAAGGATGGTTCTATAATGAGGGAAGCGGGGAGGGGCTTTTGAAAAAGGCTCTAGAAGCAGTTTGTACAAGTTTCGCGAAGTTTTCAGATGATTCTCAGGGGTTCTCGAAACTAACATTTTCTGGCCGTGGAAAACCAAATATATATCAGCAGAGCTATAAATTACTAGTAGCAGAATGTAGCGACTGAAAAGCTGTTGCGAATTTGTTGCCATCAGCGAAGTCATGATCAATATATTCCATCAATAATAAAATAGACTTACAAAGTCTAGTAAGCAGGATGTATGATGTATGCAAGGAAAGTGACCTTATTATGAATGCAAACAAGTCAAAAGTGATGGTATTCGAGAAGGAGGAAATTAAGACAACGTGTGAAATACTAGTAGACAACGAATGTTTGGAACAAGTAGATGAGTTTGTGTACTTGGGAAGTATGTTCGTTAGAAGAGGGAATGTTGAGAAAGATATAGAGAGGGGAGTGACTACCAGGAATATGGTGAACGGTGGTTTGAATGCAATAATTTCCAATAGAAATATGTCTACCGTGGCAAAACTAGCGGTACATAATGGAGTTCTGGTACCGACACTAATGTATGGAAGTGAAGCCTGAACCTGGCAGAAGAGGAACGAAAGTAGATTGAATGGAGTGGAGATGAGACCCTTAGACGTATGTGTGGCAAATCCATGTATGATAGAGTAAAGAATGAAGATATTAGGAATGAAGCTGATCGTAGCATAATACATAGAATAAAAATAGGGTCGTTCAGGTGATTTGGGCATGTTGAGCAAATGAATGAGGAAAGAATGGTAAGAAAGATATATAATGCAAGTGTTGACGGCGACAGAAAGAGAGGGTGACCACGGAAGACGTGGCATGACCAGATTAACCAGATACTGGAAGATGGTCCTGTTAGAAGCCTCAACAACCGTCGAGCCTGCATGCGAAAATGTATGAATGTAGATGAAGCGAAAGTTGTATGTCAGGACAGAAGAGTATGGCGCTCTATCCTCTCTGCCTACCCCCACGGGGAAACGGCGTGATGGTAAGTTAGTTAGTAAGTTATAAAATAGTTTAGATGATTCACATCGTTTCAAATCTCCTTGTAACATGGCGGGCGTGCGTTGCATCGTCAATTAATGTTTTAAAAAACCATAAACGAGTTTGTGTTGTCGTTTATGGCTCCGGGTGCTACTTCTTGACCTTTTCAATTTTTAATATTCTAACCTTCAGCTTATGCTTTCGTATCACGCACGCTTTGCACGTGGTGCACGCTTTGCGCTTTTGTAATCATTGTTATCGGGCGTTGATTGCGCGATATTTCTCGGATAATCTAATCTTCTGATATCGGGATTTTCGTCGAGTTGTTCGTCCTTTCGTTAACGATTTAATCCCTAAAATCCTGTAGATGCTGAGCTAGCGGACCGTTTTTGGATATTACTTTGCACAACGTTATGTTGAATAGAATTTTATAAAATTCAAATTGTATATGAATAAGACATCTCTTTTCGTTGGTATGCTAATGGGCCGAGCGCTGCGAAGGTCTAGTAGCTCGCTGCTGCATGCGTAATATGGAAACGCTCGTATAATATTGAGAATTACAATTTGAAACGCTAACATGCATGTAGGGTATGGTGAATTTTGGCCAGTTGTATGGTAGACGTGGGATCAGTGCACTATCCGAGTTTTGTGACTTGTATTGTCGACGTCAAAACAGATTACTCGAGCAAATTTGAATGGTTATTGTCGATAAATCCTTAACGAAGTGTCTTTGTTCTTTGAGTAAAAAATACTGTCAAACAAATGGGATGATTTAGTCAGAAAGATTTCAAATACGATGTTATTAAATAAAGAAATAGTCTATTTTGTGTTGTAGCCCGGATCTTCTGTGTAATATGGAATTTGAAATGAAAACATACTGTAATTTTACAAGCGAAGGTTTTTTTTTGAGATTGTTGCGTGTGCTTTGACCCACATAAAAAGGTTTCGCTATTGCTTCTCTATCTATTTCGAAGCCTTGTTAGCCCTGTCTCCCGCCGCTTCCATACTTGTTGGATAATCAAGATCCAAAGTAGCTTCTTGATTTAGGGCTTTCGCCTAGTAATTCAGTGGTGATTTGGGTCCCATTCTAGGACACCAGCAAGTTAGTCCTATTTTCATAGGACAAGCGTTTAGCTTTGTTTGAAAATAGTAAGAATATTGATGCGACACGTTCTGCGTGTTCGATCTCTATTTTTGAAAACCCACCGATCTTTATCATTGTTTTAGGCAAGTAGCACCTTGCTCAAGTATTTTAACACATGTGTTAAATAGTTTATAAATCTTGTTATCTATTTCTACATTGCTTTGAAAATGTGTCCAGTGATAGAAGTGTACTTTATTTTCATTGCCTATAAGAAAAAACACAAAGTAACGGAATCATACGAATCATTTTCTGTCAAAAGTGACAAAATGGCGTGATTCGATATTAATATAATAGGCATAATAATTAGGTTGTACCGAAAGATCTTTGTATTTTGCTCGATTATTTTTGTATCTTCAAGCCCTTTGTTAAGAAACTAAGGCAACACAATGTGAATAATTTACTCGTGGATAGAATAATTGATCGAGAAGTATTTTTCTGTACAAAGCTCATCTAACACCATCTTCAAAAACTTCACTGCCTTAAATGTCCAGAGAGGATTGAATATAAGTTGCAACAATATGCAATGCCCCACAATATTCAAGGCTATTCACAACATGGCCCCTCAATATATTACCGACTTGTGCATTAACTAACACTTCACTCAGCATCAGCATCAACATCAAATATGATACATGTAGGTTAGTTAAAGTAAATGCATCCACAAAACCGATTTCGGTGACCATGCTTTCGCGGTGGCTGGACCAAAGTTATGGACTGAAACAGCTTACCACAGTTCAAAAAACACCTAAAGACGCACTTGTTTAGACAATCACATATAAACCTATTGAATCAGACCGTTACAACACTGCTAATGTTCGCGAAAATACCTGATTCTTCCTGGTACTCCCAACTACCTATTATAGTTTTAAACGTTAATTCCATTATTTGCATGTCATCTAGTGAATATGTAATAATACCTACATATGTTTTTTAGCCAGTAAGTTGTTTTGTAATAATTTTTTGTGTGAAGCGCCCTTGGGGTGAGTACTCACGAACACGGCGCTGTATAAATGATCCAATTATTATTATTAAAGGCACAAATTGTTCGGGACCGCTCGCTCGCCGTCCCGGAATTGAAATGTATTTATTCCCGCATCTGATTATTCGGATTGCGCGAGATAGTTTCCCAGAACGGATCGACGGCTTGAATTGTAAATTATTTCTTTAATTCATGTTCCCGCGTTCCCGGGACAAATGTGTCACGTTCAAAATTGGTCGCGTATCCGGCAAGCGGGGCAGATGCCGTTTTAAATTTACCAATGGCCGTATATTTACGGCGAGATTTGACCCATTTTTTCACTTCTGTCTCCCCGTCGCGGGGCCCGAAGACACGCTCTTCCGCTCGCTAACTGCCGGCTCTGCGCCGCTCTGATCCGCGCCTCTTCACGGCCCGAGGAAATGGCTCCGTTATTGAGTTACAATGGATGCAGCTCAGCCCCGCACGTGCCGCGCACGTTCTCGACCTCCCTTAAGAAGTGTAGAGGAGGGAGGCCCGTGAAAGGGATGTTTTGCTATTTTTTTATTATTATTTTATTTATCTATTTTTTTCTTCACATTTTTGTAATATTTCTAGTTTCACAAAACGTATTCATTCTATGAACGGAAGCGATTAAAAAAACCAGAAACAATTTTAAGTACAAAAGCAAAAAAAATAATTTTAAGTACAAAGTTAAAAATTTGAAGTAACTTAAGAAAGGAAAAACAATTTTATGTACATTTATATAAATAATAATACGCATCACTTATTAGTCATTGACATTATCATAATAATACACTTCACAACAATTTAACATTAATACAGTTCATATATGACTTATGTCATTTACTAATAACCACTTTTTAAGTTCTGCCGGTGACTGGAGTCTTTTGGCATGTGGGAAAGGTGCTTTATATCTTGTTCAAGAACATTAATAACTCTTAATATCATTTAAAGATTTTTCAGATACATCGTGGTGCAACATTTTTATTTAAAATATTATATTTTATTTTAACTCTGTACACACATAATATGAGTTATTAATTACTACTATAGTTTCGAGAGTAGCAATCAGTTCTTGACTATACCTGATGAAGAGAGGGACTGCTCCTCTCGAAACTATTGTAGTAATTAATACCTCATATTATGTGTGTATTACAAAGTAAAAATACAACATATTTCAAATTAATAACTCCTCTATTCTATAAAAAGTAAATTCTTAGAAGTATTCCTTGTTATGCCTTGTGACTCATTTGTGCAGTTAATATGCATTATGATTTCTTAGGATAATTTAGCATAAGAGAACAAAAATCGAATTGAAAATAAATTAGGAGTGTGTACTCATGTACGTGCGGTAGAAGTTATACTTCTTTGGCGTGATTGTGATAGTTTCTGTAATAATACGATGTCTAGGGAGATGATAAATACAATTGATAACACTTTAATGTAGTTAAATTATTAATTAATTAAGACATTTATCGCCGCAGCATCGCAGACATATGATGCTACCAATGAAAAAACGTGTGCATTTTCGAAAAAGTCCAAATTCGTACCCACTTTCATGTTTCATCGATTTTCGTCCTATAATGATTCCGTATTCGTATCGTATCGAATCGTGTCGAAACTATACAACTTCAAGACATTGAATGTCGAGTGAATGAATATGATTTTTGTTATTTTCCGTATTCAAAAGTTTCGAAACTATACAACTTAAGGGAATAACTACGATCTTTTAAATTGTAATTAGTTATTCATTACTTGCGAGCACGGTTATTTTATATCATTTTTGGAATCACGACACTCAATTATACCGGAAAATGTGTTAATAGTAAAAATAGCTCACAAACCCGTATTCTGCACTTATCCCCCTTTATTTTCTCTTTTACTTAACTTTTTTTACTACTTTACTACCCTACCTTTAATTTTCCCGAGACATTATTTTGAAACACATAAATTATGCGGTTATCCGCAGTAAAAATCTATAACATTGTTTACCTTCGTCGTTTTATGAGCTACACGTGCTGTGGCTGTTGTAGGTCTCCGTATACAGGGGTGCCAGTTATTGTGTCCACTATTAATTATATTCACTCATATTTTCGGGTGTATTCTCCATAGTTTAAGGTATCACAAAATCGTGTATTTAGCGCTCTTATACAACACATTTTGACATGATGAATATTTTCGTAGATAAAAATCGCTTAATGGTTTGACATATTACATTAAAAAATATACCGAATATTACAGGAAGCGTCTCGTAGGACATAAGTAATTAGAACTTAGTTTAATGCGCCATAAAATTCGAGTTCAGAGTACCTATATTGGTTTTGTTGACAATCAGTAAGGTAAGAAATTATAGACAATCAGTAAGGTAGAGATTATAATGTCAAGCCACAAAGTGTTTTCTTGCTTTGAAAAGGTAAGAAATTAGATTGATACCTGAGTGAAGTGGGCTCTGTTCACGATGTGGTGGTTTGACCTTCTTCGGGTATCTTCGTGTGTATTCGCCGACGGCGCCCAGACAGGAAGTATAACTCTATTCCTTCCAAAATCATGTTTCCATCCATGATCAGACCCCCAAGGAAAGTCAGTGACAAAATGGCCGCTTCGTACTAAATGCTGTTTTCGTTGTGATGTTTCAGTGAATGCTATCCACCGTTCTAAGAGCAAAAGCTCCCATATCGGTCCCACTCAATCGTCTCCAGGTTGACATTTTTTTCAACTAACGAGCAGGACCGTGCTGCACCGCACCGGTCGTATAAACCGAGCAAAGCCATTCACTGTCCCCGCCTTAAGATATGTCTTTATTTTATGTTGTTATGAGGTTTCAGCTTAAAATTCGAAACTTCGACCAGAAAGGTCGTAAAAACACGGCATAATACCTTAGAAGACACAAACCAGAAGATTCTAGGTGCCCGTGAAAACCTAAGAACATTCTTACTTAATAGTTTATTTAATAAAGACGATGAAAACATTTACATTTACATGTGTGGGGTATAAAAGCAAAAGCATCAATGTCCAAAAAATAACGCATTCACCAAGGATTACTAATTTAAAATGTAATATTTTCTAGATTTCCCTTATAAATCACGTTTCCTATAAAATCTCGAATTCAGCACATTATAAATAATTGATAATTTGTGATCCTCGATGATTGCATTCAAAAGTTTTTGCATATTATATTGCTACCTTTGCTTTTATACACCACATAACTTTTTTAAATTTATTAAATTAATAATTTATATAATACTTTATTACAGTGATTCCTAGAAAATGTTTACAATTCAATTTTTTTGTATGTACATACCTCACCAAAAAGAATTATGATTCTTTTGTGTGGTGAGGGATAACCACTTGCAATCATATAGGTAGTGTAATCTAATTTAATAAACAATAAGAAAGGTAATATACTATGCATCTAATATATCAAAAATCTTAATTAATATTACAATATATAGAATAAGCAGTCAAAAGAGACCTTTGTCTAGAATTCTAGATCATAGCTTTTGCATAATATGTAGAAGGGAATAGATTGCCGAATGTGATCGTAATAAAGGGCGTATGCGCCTTGTTTTGTTCCGCCGAAATGATAAAATGTAAACAGATGTCGTCATCAATCTGGAATGTGTGTGATCCTGGAATACTCTGGAATACTGGATATTATTATTATTGGCAAACGCCGCTGAAAGCCGCGCGCGCCGCCGGTTGATTGTTGATGGCGGATTGGAGCAATATTTACTCTCCTGTCCGAGCAGCGGCAGCTGGATGAGTCCGCGCCACGCAAAACGGAATAAAGAATTGAGGCCTTTGTGCCATCTCAATGGCTATTGAGGAGGTGTACGACGAGAGAGAGGAAGAGTGTCTCGGATGCGATGAATGCGGAGCGGCCCATAAAGAGCGGAGGTAGCTACGCTCGGTCTCGAGTATGCGCGGTTTGTGCGGCCATGTTGTTTAATATTATATATATATATATTGTGCTATGAAAGATAAGACTATATAACTAACTATATAACTTGCTGATCTGGAGTGAAATTCGAACACGCGACCTTTGAATCACGAGGCGAGAGTCCTAAACACAAGACCAACAAGCTATTATTTTACTGGAAAATTCCTGAAAAAAAATATTAAGTTATGTTTGTTTCCGTAGAACTCCTCCTCCGTGACTTAATGCAACCTTTCCGGTTCACGTTGTTCGAGAAAAGAAGATCATGTACTTAATATGTAATAAAATATCTACAATGTAGCATATCCGATGTGCAAAAATACCTTTTTTTAAATTTTAAAACGATTTTTTTAACGAGCGGTTTGACGGATAAATACGTATGTTATTTAAATAAAATTAAAATAGTATGTTTTCCAAAACATGATTAGAAAATTCAGAAAAGTTAATGTCTTTAGTGCTCCTTAATTCTAATAACAAATTTTCTACAAATTTTACCGGTATAAGAATGATTGTAATCGTAATAGGTTAATTTATAATCCCCAAATTTTGTTGTATCCTGAAAAGGGATCGTCGGCCCCGATTGATAATTCAATGAATACACCTTTGACACCTGCGTTAACAGAAGTATTTTATTTTTATAAATATGAAAAAATTGTCAATCACACGGGACTGACAAACTTTACGAGGCGCCGTTGGAGAGGGTGTTTACAGTAAGCGCGATGTCTAATTATTTATTATTATGTCGATGCTCGGTTAGCCACTGGAAGAATCAGCACGCCGCGCCGCTTTAGTAAAAATACTCAAAAATACCGCGGCATTCCAGCGCAACTTTTTAGATTTATTCTTGTCATCTACCGAGCTTCCATTTATGAATTTGACAGTTTCTCTGGACGGAATCTCATAATCGATTTTTCACCCGCTTCGCAGTGTCCAATCGAGCTGAAATTTTGCACACAGACGTATTGTCGACGAGAATACATGAATCAATACAGACTCTCTAATTAATTAATTAATCAAAGTTCAAAATTATTTTACACCAGCTTAACCACGCGGCTTCGCACGCATAGATTTTTAGTAACTTTTAGTCATATTTTATCAATTTATGTATTAATCTTAACATATATATATTTGTCGTCCGGGACTTTTTTATACAAGTTTTTGAGTTCTACAACTTCTCCATAGAAAGTATTTAAATATCTCTTACCGTCAAGGCAGCGTTCGCAAAAAACGCGTCGCTCGACCATTTTGTAAAATAGGTCACCACGAAAAGCCCTTTTACTTTAAGCGAAAAATATATAACCTACTCCTATGTCTACCCTGTAAGTCCATTCTAAATATTTTTTTAAATCGGATTAGTGGTTTCGGAGATTACCCCCTACATCCAAACCTACAAACTTGCAAACTTTACCTCTTTATATATTAGTATAGACGAAAAAATATTTAAAAAAACTTCGCTTTTATTTAAATGTAGGTACTAAAAAGTAAAAAATAAATTTTCGACCAAAAAATGTTTGTGTCACTCTAAATAAAGGCGCTGGGGGGCGCTTTTCCTCCATCTACTACAGAATTCTAACTAACTAACTAACTAACTAACCATCACGCCGTTTCCCCGCAAGGGTAGGCAGAGAGAATTGAACGCCACACTCTTCTATCCTGGCACACTACTTTTGCTTCGGCCACATTCATACATCTTCTCATACACGTTCTACGGTTGTTGCGGCTTTTAACAGGGCCATCCTCAAATACTTGTAGTACCTGATCGTGCCAGGTCTTTCGCGGACGCCCTCTGTTCCTGTTGCCTTCAACACTCGCCTCATATATTTTCTTAACCATCCTTTCCTCGTTCATACGTTCCACATGACCAAACCATCTCAGCACTCCTTTCTTTATTCTATCTACCACGCTACAGCCAGCATTGCATTCACTTTTAATTTGTTCATTCCTCACTCTATCGACCAAAGGTTTTCCGCACAAGCGTCTTAGTGACCGCATTTCCACCGCATTCAGTCTACTTTCATTCCTCCTTTGCCAATTCCAGGCTTCACTTCCATACATAAGGGTTGGCACTAGAACGCCATTATGTACCGCTAGTCTTGCTTCCTTTGACAGATTCCTATTGCATTTAGTGCACCATTAACTTTGTTACCCGCAGTCACTCTCCTTTCGATATCATTCTCAGCCTTGCCGTCTCTACTAAACATACTTCCCAAATACACAAACTTCTGTAATGTTAATCAATATCGTAAGCTTTGCAGAGTAAGGCAAAAGTTTTTTGGCCGAAAATTATTTTTTTATTTCTTAGTAGGTACATTTAAATATAAGCATGGTTTTTAAAAAAAATATTCATGTCCAACCCGCGGCCCGCCAGTATGTGGTCTTATTTTGCACACAGACCTAAATAACTGGGTTTACCGACACAAAAACTGCGCGCGTTCGTCTTGGTTGGATAACTGTATAAACTTTTATTATTACCCACAATAAAACTAATGGGTAAATATAATGGCTATCATATTAATAAACGTTAGATTTTACGTACGGCCCATGAGAGATTCAATCGATGTTGCCCGGATATACGAAAAGGTTGGGCAGTCTTTGGAAGAATAAAACAAAAATTGTCTCTAGAAACAGCCACGTTAAATAATTGTATCCCTCTTTGGACAAAATACAGTAACTGTGTTCTTAAAACATACATTTAGAAATATTATTAAAAATATATTCTGGTCTATAAAGAGTTTTTATATTATACTGAATATTATTTACAATTTATTTAACACTAAGATTTTTTTTACTGTTAATGTATTTTTGTCAAAAGTATTTTTTGATTTTTATTTAAAAAAAATATATATATAAAGTATATTGTGTATTATGTAAAAGCTTGCGTATCATGAACTTATTCCTAAATTGTGATTATTGATTTCCGATATTTATTTATTTTTTATTTATCATAAAAAGTGTAGTAAGTATTCTATAAAAAAATATTTATTTTATATTATTTATTCGTTCCTTATTATCAATTTAACGTAAAAGTGTATTGTGTAATTTTGTCATATACAAAATGTTCATAAAGTTCACAAAATGTTCATATCTTGTACTCTAATGTCACTTTAGGACCATCTATTAGGGTCATTTATGACCTGTTGATAGTGTGTTTGACAACAATAGAATTAAAATTAAAAAAATTATTTTCAGACGTATTCTATTGTATAATGTATGTTAAATAATTTGGAAGAATATCATATATACATTGAAAAGAATATTGCTGAATACTCCGCTTTATTTCATGAGAAGGGCTATAGATGTCGCTATCATAGTCCCTTGAAATATATTAAGGGTTTCCAGATTTCGAATACATATACAACTTTCAAAAATTTGATGTGTGGGTGTTCTAACGATGGAATTGGTGAACGTTGCGTTGTGTAGAATGATCATTTGAGTCACCTCAAGCAGGTCGCAATTATCTCTGTGAGACTTCTATAGTTTATCTTAATTAAAGAGATGCCTTTGAGATAAACAGTTTGTTTATTTAAAAGCGATATTCAGTTACGAAATTCCAGGGCAAGTGCCGTCTTAGATCAGGTTTCTAACGTGTCGCGCTTCGCACCCTCCGTGAAAGTGAAAATTAAAATACACAGAGTGGCCCATCGCGTACGCCGGATTTAAATTTCCCTCCATATTTTTTAAATTTAAGTTAGCAACTTTAATATTTAACATTTCTCATTTGCTGTTATTGAGGTTATTAAAAATGGGTCTATTAAAAACGAACTTTTCGAACAATCTCCGCAAAACTTTCTCCAAATTTGTAATGCGTTTTAACAATAACAATACATTGTTATTTTATACTGCGATCCATTTTTAATAACCTCAATAATAGCAGATGAGAATTGTCTAACATAAGGGTTGCCAACTTAATTTTTTTTTTAAATGGAGGGAAATTTAAATCCGGCGTGCCCGATGGGCCACCCTGTAGAACGCCGACAGCACCAGCCATCGTTATTATCAAGTTGCAAGTCCGCGACGGCATCGACCTCTGTGGAGTAACGCACTCCGCCAATCCCGTACGCGGTGCGCTAATGTTAATACCGTACATCAAGTTTTTGGAAACGTTCTGCCGGCTCCAGAACCGGTCCTCAACCAGCACACCGCCGCGCAGCGCGGGGACTTTGCCCAATCGACGCCGCTCACCGCGCCGATTGCGTCTTGTTCCCATTTCTACGCCGGCTTACTGGTATAACACGTCCGTCTGCCACTGGAAACTGGAGTACTGAACTGATTTTCCATTTTTAATTACTCGATATTGCCATAATAGGCGCATTCCGTGGCTTTTTGCATGTCGAGGATTTTATTTTCTAATACACCGAATATTAGGAATTTTTTCCACGTATTCTCTGATAATATTTACAGAAATTTAAATGTATGACTTATATCTTCTGTTTTCTGGTATATTCTGCCGTGTATATGTGACCTCTCTGGCCGACGTTTCGGATCCCATTGCAGGGTCAGGGCTGATGTGGACCCTGCAATGGAATCCGAAACGTCGGCCAGAGAGGTCACATATACACGGCAGAATATCCCAGAAAACTATACACAGAAGATTCTGAATGGCCGTGAAAACCTAAGGACTTATACCTACTCGTATATAATAAAACTTATTAAACTTCGTATTGTCATAAAACATAACCTCACCTTCCTAGGAAGTTCTGTTCTCATAAATGCGCTTCCGTTTTAGTTGATGGTAATTGAATTTGGCAACTATTTTATTCTAATTAAACTAATTTGATTAAGGTTTATGATTCAAACAAATTGATAATATTCTAATTAAAGGGTTCAAGTCATAATTAACAATCTACACGTCTTGATCAGGGAAGTGGGACCCACCACAGACCCACTTCTACGAGCAAAAGCTCCCGTATCGGCCCTTGGCATTGTTTTAATGCTTCACATCGACATTGTAAATAATTGTTTTATTTAATTGTTCATTCCTTTTTGTATACATACAAAGCTAAATATTTTACAACCAAGAATTTTCTAACTTTTTTTTAAAACTTCACCATTATCATTAACAGCGTGTGCTTCTCCAATGGTGTAGAGTATCGCCAATTCTCTGTCCTCAGACCTTCTCATCAATTTGTTGGCCCCCTTTTTTCTGAAACTGATTATATTGCTTATATTTTAGACAGTTTCCACAGTATCTAACTCGTTAAAACAATAATTGTATTAGTAAAGATTTAATTTGATCTAAACACTGAAAAAAATACAACATATAGACAGTCCTTGCACATAGTTTTTCTATTTTAATATTTAGAAACAAAATATCGTCTGTCAAATGTCAGTGTGTCTTTTTGTGGTATTTGAGAATAGACATGCGTATTTTGATATTTTATCATCCCACGTCACAAACATCAGGAAACTACAATACATCATTGCTTTTGAGATGTGTTTAAATTATATCCAAAAAAACTCAGATTTGACTTCAAGCGGCTTATCACACTATTATCAAAATTAATAGTTAATATGAATATAATGTATTCATTCTGACATTTATTGCCCTCATTTATCAAAAATAAGCGTTCCAATATGTTAATCCAATTAAGTACCGCTATATTGATCTGGCATCTAAATAACATTGGTAAATATTATAAACTGGGTGCCTCATAGCTAGTAGCAAAAACTTTATAGACAACCATCACCTCATTATGAAAAATTCACTCAATACAACTCAAATAAAATGATTAAAAACCTCGTAGAAAAATTATATTTTCAATTTTTGGAAGGTTTTTATAATTTTATTTATAAAGCGAATGAATTTTTCATAATCGATATAAGTCACAGCAATGATAGTTCAACTTTTGGCAAAAAATACGTCAGAAATATTGAAAAGAAAAATGCATACTTTGATATTGCTTATCTCCATAACTATTATTAAAAAACTATTTAAAATTAGGTCATGGATGCTTGAATATTTTCAAAGTATTCAAAAAATATTCAAAAATTGAATATTTCATTATCAAAGCAGGAATCCAGCTGTAAAGTTTTTACTACCAGTTGTGAGACACTCCGTATAACTTTTATTAATATATACTCTGTAATATTAAATTTATTTATTTATTTATTAGCTTTTTGTATACATATTATTACAATGGCGGTTTGATTGCCAGTTGGCGATTTCTTCTAACCAACCATTAGAGGAATAATTAAAATCGATTTCCAATGTACAGTGAAAAAAATAGCTCCAAGATAACGAGTGGGAGATGGTTGGGTATAAGGAAGGGTTTTGGGAAAGGTAAAATTGCTTTAGTCTAATTTTGAAGATAGCTCTGATATGTGATGGCTGTGCGTAGTTGATTCCACAGCCTAACCGACTACACTCGGAATGAGGACCTGAAGAATTCAGTATTATGAATGGGGATAGAAGTGAAGGACTCTCAGCTGAACGGAGTTGAAGGCCGTGGTTAGATTTCAGTTGAATTTAGATTTCAAGTACTGAAGTGAGTGAGGATCGAAAAGTTATAAAGTATTATAAAGTAGACATGAATGTTATGGGGCCGTCGGATTGTAGCCCAATGGAGAAGATTGCGGAAAGACGAGAGGTGATCGAATTTTTTGAGGTTGAAGTAGAAACGGATACGTATCAATATCTCTACATTGATATCCATATAGCACATATCAGAATATCAAGCAAGGAAAGAAGTAAACATTGTATAATTAATATTTTACAGTGAATCGGTAGAAAGCTCTTGACTATAAAATATTTTTTGCCGATGTGAAATTTTTCAAATTTATCAACAAAAATCTAGAAGTGTCACTTGTCATTGATAATAATTTGATTACTTCGCACGAAGAACGCAACACGTTTCGAATAGCTGATTTAACAGCTTTAATCAGTGTTAAACTATTTGCTGTCCTTGCATTTTAATTAGTTTTATCTCCGCCTGACCTTCGCGTCTCCCGTAGAATGTCGAGTTATATGATATAGTGTAAATTAGATTTAGGGCATCGCTGGGTTGCTAAAGATAAAAAAATATCTAACGTTTTTCTCGCGTGCCTTACATCTCGTAGTGAATCTCACGCAATGTTTGCTCTTGTAAAAAACGTATAATTTGTATGTCTCTTTATTCAAATATTTTATAATATTTTTGGCCGCCTTATCTGCCAGGTCTTAGAACTAATTAACTTACCATCGATCTGTTTCTAAGGCACACAATTCTCGCCTCATCCACGATCATACGTGTGGACATAACTCTTCGATTAGCTTCTTAACACTTTTAGGAACATGCAACTTCAACACTCCCATAATATATCTTCCTTATCAGTCGTTCGCAAGACCAGCTAAGCAATCCTGCTCCCGACGCAAATCGCCGGAATCAAGAAAAAGCTTTATAGGAGGATCTGTCGGGAAATCATAGAAGGGGGTGGAGAGCAATACGGGAACGAAGTTGATTTGTGTGGACTGTAATAATAAGGGATGAAAAGTAACAAAATGAGATGCTCGACACACCACTAACGAAAATGTTCCTTTGTTCTAAAATCCGAGACAAACTCCAACGGTCGACGAATCCGACATTAACAACATTTCACTTTAATCCGATGACCATTCAGAAGCCGACACTATTGCGATAACTGCACGACAAAATTTTTCAAAAAGGTGGAGTTCGATAATCAGTTAGGTATGGCGACAAAATAACACTTCACTGGTCGAGCGGTAGGTTTCAACAAATGAGGTGTAGGCATGGAAGGATGAAAGGGGGGGTCGTGACGTAAATGCCAAAGATAAAAAAATCGCGAATATCAAACGTATATACTAATGAATGCGAATACCAAACAGATCCTTTTTTATACTGTTAACAGTTAGCTTTATGAATGACCTCATTTACACTATATTAAGTGTACTTTCGTTCGTCTTAGAACTATAGAGAAAACTTATTTAATTTACTTGATTGCGGAGAGTTTTGGGGGAAATTTTGGGGAGTCGTTAACTTGTAAAATTAAGAAAATTTAATTTCCTCAGATCAAACCGGCACCATTTCGTCTGTTGGTATTATCTTGGAACTTCTTCGCCATTTCGAAATTCCTCGTTAAATACTTATTTTATTGCGAGCGCTTATAATGAAAGAGCCTCAACCAATTGTCTAGGGGGCATTACAGCAATACTTAAAAGGGCTGATGTTACTTCCAGATATCGGGAGAGTCATAAACTATAAAGAACGCGCCAACCAATAGCCCTAATATATAGGCAGCCCATCCCTTCTAAAATGAAATTGTTTTCTTTACTTAATTAGATGTACATATGTACATAAGATTAACCCACATAAGACCAAACCTGTCAGATGTCATTTTAAATGTTCCTAAACATTTAAAATGTCAAACAACCAAAATAGCAATTGAATCAGTGAAGTACTGTGTAGCTTGGTAGTTCTCTGCCACATCTTGTATTGAAAGTGAATAAAATTTATTATAAACTTCACATTTCACGGTAAAAAAACAAATACCAGGTGAAATGCGTTTACCGAGAAATAAAGACCATTTTTATAAGTATTCATAATTTTACCCTCTACAGCTTATCAGAATTTGTGAGAGTGTAACTTTATCAAATAACACGTGTGAATGAATATAAACACTCCAAAGGCCGACTGTATCACCATGGATAATAGTTGACGGCGACAGTTTAAACGCGCGACTTTTGACATCTGTCCTCAAAATCGTTTTTATTAATTTTTTGCACATTTTAGTTTCGATAACGGCCGTAGAAAGTAAGGGCTTGCCCTATCCACAATACAAAAAATAATACTTCAGACACATCCTCTACCCACGATTTCATCTCTTTTGTGGCATATAAATGTAAAGTTCATCACTCTTGGCTATACAACCCCTGGTGGGTCTTGGCCTCGTCAAGAGTCTTCCTCCACTCATCTCGGTTTAGTGCCAGCTCTCTCCAGTTCAGAAGCTCCAAGGCAGATAATATATGTCTTTGAAGACGTTGTCGCTCCATCTTAATTTTGGCCTTCCTAAGCTCCTTCGAAAGTTCATCAACACCTGATGTACATCGACATGTATAAAACAAATTTATTGTCAACAATGTCTAACGGCGAAATTCATTTAGAGCTGCCGCAAAATCCATTCCGTCCTATATAAATATATAGACAATATATAGACTCCAACGATAGCAAAACAAAATATTAAAAATGGTCTATGATCTGAAATACCGGACACCAACTGAAACTGTATACCGTATAACACAACAATTAAACATCGAAAGCATTACAAAAATCGAAACACTTAAAATCATTCACAAACTAGCAATTGGCGAAATACAAGACGAAGACATAAAATTAGACAAAATACACGAAAAACACCAACACAACACTAGAATGGCTCAAAACTATCACATAACATACGCCAAACCAAAAACAGGACAATCCCGACTAATTTGCAACGGACTAAAACTGTACAATGATCTGCCACAACAGACCAAACAACTGACCACTGACAATTTCAAAACAGATGTGACAAAAATATTAAAACTCGGCCAACTATAAAAAAATTCCTTTGTTTCTAAATTATATTTTCTTATATTGAAT
The DNA here is from genome assembly GCA_016648135.1 of Agrypnia vestita. Lineage (NCBI taxonomy): Eukaryota > Metazoa > Arthropoda > Insecta > Trichoptera > Phryganeidae > Agrypnia > Agrypnia vestita. The sequence continues at coordinate 59,615 of JADDOH010009088.1, read as the reverse complement.
CATGCAAAAATGTTACCCATAAACCTCTTAGGTTTCCATTACTTTTTAAATAAAAAAATAAAAAAGTATTGTTAAGTTGTCTAAGTAAATTACTTTTCCTGTTTAAGAAAAAGTTGAAAGTAAAAAAAAAAACAATCCAAGTTGAACCGCCCCTTAATAAATTTGATTAAAACCTAATTACAACAACCTCACAAGTATCACAATATATTAACATTTAGGTTTTACCGCATAAAGGACAATGATTAAGTACTTTGATCTGACGGACCATGAGTCACTGCAATTAATATGCCAGGATACTTGTATTGTCCGTGTTTCTTCCGCTGAATATTTTTAATTATTCATTTTGCCATTCTCCGCGGTACATTTAAAGCCTCAGGTATGCACTGTTTCCGCCCAGTGAATCCAATCCCGAGCCTTAATTATTGTCATTCTGGGATTAGAAAATGCTCATTTGATCTTTGTTGTATTTGCGGACAGAGGAAAAATAATAAAATACAATTAACGTTAAATATTTATGTCTAAGTAACTAAGGATGAAAGCTTTGAACAAAGATTTGATAAAAAAAATGTAAAATTGACCAAGAAAACAATGTATGAGGGGTAGAAAAGCAAACGTAGCAATATCTCACTAAGGTGTTTCTGAGCTAAATAAAAAAATCTGCCACTATTCAAGAAAATATCACTGGAATCTATGAAACCTATATTTAATTGGAAATTATTTTTAAAAAACAATTGCCCTTCAGTTTTCCTTTTATATACGTGTATAAATTAATATTTATCTTTTAATTATGCATGTTGCTGTATTTGCTACCAAATAGTGGACATTGATGCTTTCGCTATTTACGTAATTGGATATTGCCGTATTTGATATGTTTCAGTCTAAAATCGACATCAACTCTCACTTTAGTACGAAGCGGCCGTTTTGTCACGTGACACATCCTTGGGGGTTGATTGGTTGAATTGGATATTGCTGTTTTTGCTTTAAATGGTAATTTGGAAACATGATTTTGGAAGGGACAGAGCTATATTTCCCATAAAATCTCGATTTCAAAACACACTAAATTAGTAATCCTCGGTGACTGCATTCAAAACATTATTTAAATTTTCTGGATATTACTGCCTTTGACTTTATATTTATGCTTATGTATTACTATTCCTAATGCTAGAACAGCAGCGAAGCATAGAATATTTCATCATCGTTTTGGTTAAATTTTCCGAACACACACAATCCCGAATGTCGGAATGTGCTGAATCCGGGATTCATAAAACTGTGAAAGTATTCCCTAGTGAAATATTTACCATTAAGTAATGTTTATTTTTGAGTTCAACCTGTCGTGTATATTTTCGGTAGACTCCGTCCATCTTCACAGACTTCATCAATTAGTAATGTAATCATATGGTTCAGCGTACCATGTCCGCGTTTCCATATGACCAGCCAGGGGCGGACTAACATTGCATTTTTAGGGCCCGTTGGGGCCACAATGATAATACACAACGTGAACTATTTCACTAAATTTTCGTTTGATTAAAACCTTACAGAAAAAAATACTGCTTCAGATTTCTGCACATTTTTTGTACCTGTATTATCTGCCAAAATCCACCGAACTCAAGTTTCATATTATCTTCTTAGCTACTATAGTGTATTGTAGAGAAAATGTTTCAGGTTTGATATAAAAATTACTATAACGTAATTCTGGCGGTCGCTGACTCCTATCTGATCTGAATATAATAATTTAGTTGTCTGTCCGTCTGTCTGTCTGTTGTATGTCCGTGTAACTTCGTGTAACGTCCAATATTTTCGTCCGAATTCACGGCTAAAAAAACAAATTAAAAGACCGTAGATGGGGCTTTGAACACCGAACTGGCCGCTTAACGCACGTTGTTACCGCCGCCTCTCCGTGGGCCGTCAGAAATATACTGTATAATATACTAGGGCTTTAGCAAAGAGGCTAAATTGACAGGGTTTAAAATATTACCATCAACTACCGGCATGGGAATAAAATATTTTGATAAAAGTCGTTATTACTATTTTATGGGTGTCGGCTATAAATAAGTAAATACTTATTCTTCAAGAACCGGCATTCAATTCAATTTTAATTCAATTCAATTTATTTGATAATATGTACATTACAAACAAAATGTTTAAGGCATGCATATTAGGAAGTATATATCAAAATAAAAATATTTAATAAATTAAATATAACATAAAATCTGGTCAAAGGTGTAGGAGAATCCCGCTTCGGAAAACCCCCTCAGACACATGGAATATATCAATACCCAAAGCGATTGTGTTCAGCATAGCTGTGGCTCTTCCAACAGGCATAACCATCGGCAGGTTGGTCCTGTATATTGGAATGTGAAACAATCTATGCTGACGATGTCTAATGTAATTATCAGGAACATACAAACCGATGCTCTGCATAATTTCAGGATTATCGATCATACTGCGCATTCCTTCTAGTCTCTAGACTATTGTAGCCAAGCATACCCTGGAGAAACTCGGTTGGGTAAAGCCAAGGATAATAAAAAAAAAAGTAAAAGTACCGACATTTTTGACGGATTACAGCTAGTTCTAATAGTAATCTTATGAGATACTGAAAAATTTGAGTACTAACTACTTGTAGTATTAAGTAGATAATATCATCGTCAATTTTATCGCTGTTGACAACTGTTTAAACAATTCTTTCAAATTTGGCAAGTGTTTTGTGCTTTTCTTTCCTTTCTCCGTTTCTCCTTGTTTCACTTTTCTCTTCGGGCCCCTCGCAACGGCAACTTGCGCGTCTGTGGGTCCGCCTCTGTGGCCAGCGTCTAGTGTCGGTGTGTAGCGCAAAGCGGTTCAATGCGCCTTGCTGCACGTTGCATCATGCACTCGGCCAATTAAAATTTGAAGAACCCGATCGTTGTATTTTTTCCTCGGAATGTCTTGCGACACGCGCCTCCTTTGTACGTGTTTTATAATATTATGAATATGGAATTTTAGACACGTTACCGTACAGCTGAACACGACTGGTGACACCTGGCCAAACGGTAAACATTCTTACATTGTAAATACGAGAGTACCCGTGCGTGCGTGCGTAGCGGCATTTTAACAAAGAATATGTTTGTTCAGCGGGTCCCCTGATAAAAAATATATGTCACGAAAGCGCAAACCTTAGAAATAGCTAAAGCTAGAATTTAATAACATATATACAGGGTTATTTGAAAAATATTATTAATCTCGCAGGACTATAGTCCTGCCTTGATTATGAGTCGAAAATGTTCAAGCTATCATGTCCTAATATCAATCGTAATGGAGATATGCGACGTCTAAGTTTTCATTTTTGTTCAATATTTCTGACTTATTTTTTTCCCTGTAATACAAGTCAAATAAAATAATCAAAACCTTCGAATTCCAATTGGAATTTCTGCAGTTTTTATCATTTTATTTAACTTGTATTGAAGCGAACGAATGAAATGCAAACGTTGATATTACATAACTCCATAACTATTGATATCACGTCACGGTTCCTTGGACATTATCGACTCATAATCAAGGCAGGAATATAGTTCTGCGAGGTTACTAACGTTTTCCAAATAATCCTGTATATTATCACCGTATCGCGGCAAACGAAACATTTAAAATATATTAAAGTTTTATTTAATCGCGAAAACTGTACACGAATTTGATTATTGTAATTGTTATTATGAAACTTGCACTAATTGTAACTATCGAGAGATTTCCACTTAGATGTGTGATACATTATTAAGTTTTCCAGAATATTCGCACTTCTGCAATCGCACTTATCAACTACCGAACGCCCGGTAGGTACTCTCGTAATTTATTTTCGTCGGTCGCTTATAATTCTCGCACTAATCGCCGCTTTCGCTAGTATTGTTTCTATGTAATCACCGAACTGTCGCAATAAACTGCCCCGTGCCCTTTATATAGAGAATATCATTTCGCGGAACGTTCGGATATGATCGACCTTGATTATGTATATTTTTTCTTTTTCTACAGTTGTTTTACATGTTTCGCGTAGAAGTTTAATATTTTGGTTTATATTGTGAATTATAAATCATTTGTTTGAAGAATTGTTACCATTGGTGGTAATTATGTCAATGTAATATAAATAAAGCGCTTAACATATTAGTAAACATCTATTTACACGTCTCATTTGTAGTCTTCGACAGTGCACCGCTTGGAATCCTTGCCCGTCAGGGTTCGTAGCAGACTGAAATTTTATTTATTCAACTGAATTTATATTTCTTATAATATTATAGGTGTGAATTTGTTATGTACATACATTATTATAATGTCGAGGACTCGCTTGGACTCCCGTCGACATTACTTCAACAAGTAGCCAAATTTTTTACTCTGACTCAGTGTTTATATTGTGTTGTGTACATTTGCGTCATAACGTATTTTAAATTTAAAACTACGCGAGGAGTTCGTTTCGTGATAAAACAGTATTTTTTTTAAATATCGAAACGCCACGTGGTCCATTACTCCTCGTGTGTGAGGGTTCGTGACTGTTCTCATATCATAATCGCGTTCAGAGATGTAACAATTCACGACTCGCTGACAGCGACACTTGCCGAATGAAAAGCGAGTACAACGCAGTGATGCTCTGCTTCGTGCAGAGTTTCGACGGGACCCTCTGCCACCCCACCCAGGCGCCCGGCGACACCAACAACAACAATGGCCAGCAGAAGGACAAGAGCTTCGGCAAAAATCCGGTCAGAAAATCACTTCTGGCCATGGGCAAGGACTCGAAAAGGGCCCTGAAGAAGAGGGCGGAGGAGCAGGGGACGGAGCTGACCACCGTGTCGGAGGGCAAGGAGGCGGAGACGAGCGTCAAGCACAATGGCGGTCTTCCGCAGAAAGACGTGAAGAGGAGTCTCAGTGAAAAGACGCCAGACGGAGGGAAGAAATTGTCCAATACTTACATCAGAAAAACTTGGTAAGCAAATTTGTATTTATTTATTTGTTTTGGATAGCTAACATATGTGAGGGATATAAAAGCAAAGGCGTCGGGCAAGGGAGCGTCGATATTACCTCTTCAATTCTTTTTGGTATTATTTCATGCTACAAAAAACACTGTATAAAATAATTAGTGTGTAATTGCTAAGTATGTAATCAGGGTTTGTTGGCATGTCCAATATTTTATGAGCAATATTGAGGACTTCTTCATAACACGTTTGAATGGAACCTGTATGAGTTGAGTACTTGAATAAAATTTTCAATTAAATTTTAATAAACTTTCAGTACCAGGCAGTAAATATTACATATTGAGCTTCAGAAACAGATTATCGGATAGCTTCGGCTTTGTAGAGCGTCGTCTCTGTCGTACGAAGCACTAACAATCCGGTATCTACAGAGCTGATGATCTGATGTTTGCAATGGACAGATGGGAGTATAATTGTTATGCCACCTCAATAAACAGATGAGCAGGATATTATTGATAAAAAAAGGCAGCAATATTCTACTGAGATTTTTCTGAGTTAAATGCATAAAACCTGTTACTACTCAACGGAATTTCTCTGGAATCTATAAAATCTAAATCTTATTGGAAATAAGTTTTTAAAAACAATTGCACCTCAGTTTTTCTTTTATATACGTGTATTAATAAATATTGAACTTTTAAATCTTCATATTTGTTACAAAATAGTGGACATTGCTGCTTTAATTGGATATTACTGTCATTACTATGATGTTTCAGGCTAAAATCGACATCAACTCTCACTTTAGTATGAGGCGGCCATTTTGTCATGTGAAAGTGGGTATTGCTGCCTTTAATCGTGATTAAAAAACGTGAATTTGGAAAGGATAAAGCGAAATAAATTAATAAAAGTCGGTGACTGCCTTCAAAACATTTTTTTTTTAATTTTCGGACATTGCATGCTTTTCTTTTATATCCCATATTAAGAGTATTTAAGCATTTTATTCATTACAGTAATCGCAATATTGCAATTTGCATAGGTATTCCAATAACGAGTTAACGAAGCCCGTCTTTCTAGAATTTACATAACAATTTACTGCGAAAAACAATATTTTTGCCTTCGTTAAAAATATTGTTGGTAACTCTTGTTGTGTTGAATGCATTTAGGACTTTAAGTTTGGCAACGATACGCGGTGTGACGGTTGTAAAATTTCATCATTGAATAGTTGAAATACGTCGAATGCTCATTTTGAACGGCACTTCCTTTAACTCAGTTTCGAACGCAATTGATTTTTCAATTTCCGATGGAAATTAACTACATACGGTAATGTCTACTGTTGTCTGTGGTTTTCAGAATACTTAATGCGCCGGGTTTGTAGTGAGTGAGTATTAATATTAAACTAGTCGCAACTTGTACATCCGGGAACTTAGCGGAGTAAAACTTGTCCGAGCCAATTGTGTTGCCAAAAACTAAAATTATTAGAATCGCGCGGACGGTTATCGGCATGTGGACTACTAAAAAAAGAAGCATCGCCACATTAAGAATATTTTAAATACCATGATTTATTTATATTTGATTTATATCCGATAGAAACATCTCTGTAAAATATCTGGGGCTTGAAATAGATGACAGACTTCTATGGATGAATCATATTCGAGCCCTTTTAAAAAAACTTGGGCCTGTAGTTGGAGTTATGACGAGAACTGAACTATTTGATTCAAGAATTAAAAAATATTTACATTGCTTTTGTTCTCCCTCATGGCATTATTATTTGGTCACATTGTAGTTCACAGGCGGAGGAAAATGATACAAAAAACTTTAAATAAAGCCCTTAAAATAATCTTCAATCTAATCGATACACCAGAACCACTGACTTGTACGAAATCACCGGCATGCTTAACCTAGAAGATCTAATACATGTGGAAAAGATAAAGATGATTTTTAAAATAAATAATAAATTACCATCCTTTACCAGAATAGTGACGTACATAGACAACCTAAAAACAAGAGAATATAAGAAGTGATGTACGGCGGATAGAGAAAGACATGGATTCCTATATACTGCAATCGACTTTTAACATATACAAGCAATAATAGAATAGAGATATTATGTTTATAAAACACAATGACAATATTTTTAATACTAAAAATTGCCACTCAAACAGTCCCCTGGATACAATTTGTATGAAAATTCGTTCCTAATGTGTTTCATTTAGTATTTGTTTTAATTGTATATTACACGCTTTTTTCAATTAATGGTAAATAAAACAAAGACTATTTGATTACATTCGATAAAATAATTATTTTATTTCATATAAACAGCCCTTTGGGTGGTAAAACAGTCCTCTGTCACAATTTTTTACAAAATCGCCTAAACTCGCAAAATAAGAGGAAATTACTATTGCTTTTTGTAGATAAGTATTAAATTCATCACTACCTTTCGATGAGTATACATATTTTTTAGTTTTCAAGAAAAATAGGATTAGGACTGCGTTGTTTGGACGAGTTCCCAGTTAGCAGAGAAAGCCCCTTTATAATATGCGCTGGGCCACTTCTGTTTGTCACTTGGCGGCCGTATGGAAGAAATCAAAAAGTATATGACAGAGCACCGCAACTAGACATCGCTGGCATATCTGAATGTCTAGACGTTTTTAACTTGGCAATATTGATCATATCACGTGGCAACGTGCCTCCCGGATGACTAAGACCTTTACGCTTTTACATAAAATAAAATAAACAGAAACTTTATTAGATTTATTAATCGGCGCACTTATTTCATAAAAGGAAAGCGGTATTGATTTTTACACGCTTCTATTTAACTCTCTTTGTCCGTTGTTTGTTGCGGTGTGGTCTATGTGTACTGTATACAATGTCATGGAAAGGACTACAGATAACTCTTGACTCCAGCATAGTCAATTTAAACGTATGAAAGAAACCGATTTAGAACATATGTATATACATATAACTTTCGAAAATTTGATGTGTGAATGTTCTTACGGCGGAATTGGTGAACGTTACATTGATGACTTAAGCCAGCTCATACAGGTCATAAGCCCTGGACCACACTATGAAGACTTCCATAATAAATAGCGTCGTCTCTGTGAGACTTCTATAATTGATTTTAGTTGATTGAAGGAATATTAAAAGCTTGTTGATAATCGTAAATATAAAATAAGGGTCGCACACTAGCAAAGGCTTTTCATTGAGAATGTTCTTAGGTTTTCACGGCCACTCAGAATCTTCTGGTTTGGGTCTTCTGGGTTTGGGGCTTGGGTTTGGGGCTTGCAAGCCAATACTTAACCTTAATACCAACACGCACAATAACACATCAGCCCTGATGATGGACCCTTTCTATTTCCGTTTGCTATATGATATCTTACCGTTTTGTTCTTTTACCTTTATTTAATGTTTTTTCATTAATAAAGTGTGATATATGGCGGAGGTACAGTGAACAGACTATTGCGGGCCTCTCCGAGTCCCGTCGCCACGTGACACGGAGATGGCCTTTAGAGTAAAAATTGTCAACCTGGTGACGTATGAGTAGGACCGATATGGGAGCTTTCGCTCATAAAACGGTCCTGGGAAAGCGGTGGGTGTCCATTCACCGATGATGGACCCTGCGACGGGATCCGGAACGTCGGCCGGAAAGGTCGTAACAACACTGCATAACACCAGACCAGAAGCTCTCCATTAATTTGAACCAAAATTAATTGAATTGAGAATTGAAAAACCGCATTCTGGCTTCTGGCTGCGATCCCGATTCGCAAAGCGAGCGCTCGACCGAGTGATCTCTCAGATCAAACTGATACATTTAAGATGTAAAATAATTGTTGGCCCGCTGCACGAATTATCTCTTTACCTTCGCGTCGAGACTCGCTCGGTCCGCTCTGTACCCGGCGGCTTCCAGACGCCTCCCGTCTCATCCCGTTTCATGAATGAACTTTGTGATTTCTATTTGCGCGGGCCGTCTATTCCGATTGGGGGCCGGCCGCGTGACGTCACGCCGCGCTGTTTTGTTTACCACCCCCTCGCATTGGCGCCCGACCGCGGGGCGCGAACGCGTCACGGAAAAGCGACAGAAAATTTACGGTCCCGCTGAATTTTCGCGCCGATTTCTAACGAGCGAAATGAAAACATCGCTTTGAACCGATTAATCTGCAGTCTGCGGTCTCGCGTCACTAGTATTTATAGCATTAGTAGGGTATTTAGTGGGCGTGAGTAATGTAAATGTTAACTTATTACTTTTGTTTTTCTTCATCTGTTGTCAATTTTCAAAACAGGTACCGAAAATGTTACAATGCATATGCAAGGATGTTTAAGCATCCAAAAAAACTTTCCTGCTTTCAGAATTCGTATACTGTTCCTTTAGATATGATAGGTACTTGTTGATTATTTTGATAAGAATGACAGAAAAATGATTTATTCATTTATATTTATATTTTAGATAGGTACATAAAAAGAGAGTATTTAAAAAAAAAATGGCAAGTCCCCAGGTGTGTAAGAGGACATCAAACAATATAAATACGTATTTAATAACTATAACACAGAAGAACTATACATAATAAATTTAACATCTTTAACAACTTTTTAATATCGATAACCACATCTATTTATGATCAGTCTATCTCCTCCCCAACACAGGTCTTTTCAGTTGTTTATTAAAGATTCATACATTATTTATTTCCCTTATGTCACTCCCCATAAATCCAGCTGTCTACCGAAAGCTAAGCTTTAAGTGTCATGAAAGTACCAAAGTACTTTACGATCAAGATCTTAATATTTTTAGATATTTAATTAGATCGGATACTGGAAAGCAAAGATTAAGGACGGCAAATTGGAAGCAAAATATATATTCTAAAAATTAAAAAAATATATTACTATAATTACCATCTACTATCAAAAAATTGAAAAAGTATGTTAAAAGGATACTAATAGTCCACTTCTCAAAATTGTGCGAAAACTACCCGACAACAAATATTATTTGTGGAAAACATCAATGGAGTAGGCCAATTAGTTTTAAAAATTACGCAGCGAGCGACAGCATTGCATTTTAACCCATAGAGAGAGATTTCAAAGGACAGCGTGATTTCAACGCTAAGGCCGGTCGCACTTTGGATACGAATTATTACGTACGTATTCGTACGATTATTTTCGTACGTATTGAGCGCGCACATTGATTCCGTCTTGCGTTGGTCACGATCAGTTACTTTCGACTTCTCCAATAACGTTTGTGCCAAATGAATAATGTGTACCTTCTGGAAAACTCTCTTCTTACTCGTAGGCTGCTACGGCGTCGTAGAAAAAAAAGGGTTAACAAAATATTATATATATTAGAAGGGATGAATTTGGTAAATTCCATTATATTATGGCAGACTTAAATAATGACAAATTTCATGATTATCTATCTAATAGTTCACAAATGCTGGGGAGAATCATGCAACGGGAGCTCATAACATCGGAGAAATATTTAAAAGTTTTTTTGTTCGAAGTACATAATTATACCTCATCTTCATTAAACCAAATTACTTAACATGCAGGTATTTTTAGTTCTTTAGAGATTCTCCGCCATTATCTGAATCACTTTGGTCGCACAAACATTTGTGGTCATGTATCAAATTGACAAAATTTTCAATATCCATCGTACGAAATCGCAAAAATTTCCGAACAAATCCGGATCGTGTCGGACGTCGCATCTATACGTGCGTACACGCACTACTAAATCGTGTACAGTGTGCGATGTTCAATACCACTTCGAAGGTCAGTAATATACTTGCGTATTCGTACGTATACGTACAATACAATTTCGTACGAAAACGCATCCAGTGTGCGGCTGGCGTAAATCTACATGGTTGCCAATGATACTACAAAATGCATTCACCAAATTAATCAATACCCAATGATTGTGGGCGACATTTTTTTATCGAATTTGTCATGAAAATTTATTATGGTAACATTCGGGGCGGGCGGCATCGCGACATAAAATTTGTTTCAGGGCGGCACCCTAGCTACCCGGCGCTGCCGCCCAGTTGTAAGGATCCTTTGGTAAATGGAGATTACATAAAAGTTCTCTAATTTAAGTTATTTGACCTTTTTGAACTGGGGTCAGAACCGTGTGCGATCTTGGCACAGCCCGACACGCGCGCGGTAAACGTTGGCACAACTTCATCAAATATTATATCAATACTCACAGACGCCTGCTGAGTGTAGGGAAGTCAGTAGAGTAGGAGCGTACCTGCTATCTGTTATTTTAACCGGTTGCTCACGGTAGTTATTTGAGATTTATGTCGAATTGTCGCCTTTGAAAAGCCTTTGAATCATGCATACTGCCAGTGATGACGTATGGATTGGAGACTATGGCCCTTACAAAGAAAAGTGTAGAAAAGCTCAAATGCACGCAACGATCCATGGAGAGATCCATGCTTGGAGTAAGCCTAAGAGATTAGAAACGACGAAATTAGGCGCAGAACTAGAGTAGTGGATATCATGGATCGTGTAGCGAAGCTAAAATGGCAATGGGCAGGACACGTTGCAAGACAAGATACTACAAGATGGCCTCCCAGAGTTCTGAAATGGAGACCTTGGGAAAATAAAAGAGGCATCGGAAGACCTCAAAAGAGATGGGCCGATGATATTGTCGCTGTGGGGGGAAAGAAATGGCTACAATTAGCCAACAACGGGGAAGAATGGAAAAATAAGGAAGAGGCCTATATCCAGCAGTGGAAAGGCGAAGGCTGATGAAGAAGAAGACGATGTCGAATTGTATCGATGATTGGCAGATGAAATGTAACTATTGTCTAGTACCGATGGTTGCCGTCGAATTGCAATAAATCAGTTACCAATCATCGATACAATTAGATTCAAGTCCCAAATAACGATTATTGTGGAATCTAATGATATAATAAACTGTAGATACGTTACAAGCGTGAAATCTTGGCAACTCAAAAGTAAGGTTACTTGCATTCGTTATCGAACGGACGTTCGTTGTGATCGGGCGCGAAGCTACGCCGAAAAAAAAGAGTCCCGAGGAAAAAGGAACAGAGTATCGTACACTAGTGCAAGAATGAGTATGTTATTTTAGTCACTGTGACTTCAAATTACCTGATTTTTCTATGTATCGCAGAGCGTTTGTGAAATAAATGCGCCGTGATTTGTTGTCTCTTTCAATGCGATATTTGCTACATATGAAAGCCGGCTAGTATGGGAATAACGTGTCTATATTATAATACGTCAATCGTGGAACCGGTTAAAATATCGTCACCAGTACCTGCGTCTGGGGTTGTCACTCCTTGGCACACATCCCAGCTGCGTTGGATTTGAAAGGATTTTTCTACGCTCGGTTTATAATCTCATGTAAGATCCCTCAACGGTGCCTCTCATGTAGTAATTTCTGGAGTTTTTACCGCAGTGTGTCTCGTGATCTTGTATTTAATCTACAATTGTGTAAAATTGTAGATTATACGACATCACAATACAATTGTATAAAATTATTAAGGTGTGTTGAACTTCTCTGAGACGTTATAATTTTTTATGTAATATAAGGTACAGTTGCCGGCAAACTTCTTGAATTTTTTTGGCGTAGTGGGGGAATGCGCAGAAGACAAAATTTGGATCTCGTTGGGAGAATGGTACATGCGCAAACTTCCCCCCACTTCTCCGAAAAATTTCAAAATGTTTGCCGGCTACTGTACATAATATAAATCTTACATATTTCCAATTATTGACATTTTTTTTTAGACTTTGTTAGTCAAGTAGACCTCATCAGTGAAGAGAAGCTCTTGAGTCTGATAAGGGAGCCTGTTCTTATTTTTGTAAATAGGTAAATACGTGAATCATTTAATAATACGGATGGTAATTAGATAATGAATAATATTTAAGTATTTTGAAAAAAGCTTTAAATTTAAACGATTTATGAATTTATGTTAGATTTTAAGAAGGTTTTAATTTTTAAAATTTGTTCTGAAAGGTTATTGATGCTATAGTGCGTATCTCGATAGGAAGATTATTGTAGTAGTTAATGGCTTTATAAATATAGTGGTACTTACAGAATAGATCTCTTTCTATTTAAAAAAGACAATCGAATTAGTATGTGTAAGACGTTTTCGGGTAAAAACACCAACACAACGAAACAATGTGCCTCGTACTCATGGCTTACACATACTAACTCGATTGTCTTTCTTATATAGAAAGAGTTCTACGTGGGCGGTCGGTTACGTGATAGACCTAGTTATTTTATAAGTACCCAGCAAAATTGTATATCACGCTGCATTAATACTTAAAAAATAAATTATTTTCAACATTGAAAAAAACGTTTTACGAAAATACTGTACCTGGTCATCTTTGAGTACACATTTAATTAATACAAATTAAAGACAGTATAATATAATATTTTCTACCTCTGAGCGCGTAATCAAATCTCGAATTTATCTGAAAATCCTGCTGGAGTCGGACAAACAATGCCGGTGGATCGATGGAGGCTATAGTTAGAATTGGCTTTGGGAAGAGAAAAAAAAAGAGGCGACATGAAACACGAAAGTGTGAATGAAGCTCGGAAGCCGAGCTGCCCATCTGGCTGGGATCGGCGCAGGATGCCTCTACTGGTCCGGCGCAGGAACGAATATCCTGGACTCCGTCCCGAAATTCCCGATAAAATGTCAGCCAGGAAAAATCGCAATCAACATTTAGAATAATCCGCAATATTAATAAGAATTATTTATTTATTACTTCTTCAATAACTGCTAAATTACTTTGTGGTACTTTTTATATAACGAGAAAACTATTTGCATAGAACACTTATTTGTTGAATTACAACATTTTTCGTGGCCAATGGTCCCTTCCCCAGGATAAAAAAAAATAAAAATCGATGTATAGTCTTTAACAAAATTTAAAAAAATAATATATGGGCGATGATTAACAGATTAAGAACTAATGTGAAAAAAAAATTTTTAAAAAACTATTTGAAAAAAAGAACCTGATTATTTGTTATATTTGATTTGCTATTAACACTTTTTCTCGTTTCTAAAATAATCTTATGTTCAAAATGGTTTATTTCCAAAATATGATTAGAAAATTATGAATAGTTATTGTTATTTAAATATCTAATAAAGATCAAAATAATGATAATTTAGCAAAAATTAATCTGAATTTCTAATCGTCTTTTGGAAACAAACTTCTTCTTCTTCTTCTACCCCTTATCCTACTGGGTCGGAGTCCCTGCATCGCATAAAAGGTTCCAAATTTCTTATATTGGACTTCGCTCTTCACGTCAGCCCAATTTAGTTGCAACCTCTCTTCGCAGCAGTCCTCCAACTGTTTCCACCAGCTCCTCCTAGGACGGCCCCTTGGTCTTCTGCCTTCTAGTCTTGCCTGGAATATCCGCTATGGCAGTCTATCAGCATTTGAAAACAAATTAACAAACAAAATTGACAGGTGTTTATTACACTCAGTATTCCTTTATGGTGCGAAATCGTGAACTTTAAAACTTTAAAAATCGTGAACTTAAAAAGAGAAAAGGCGGATCGATGCTTTTAGATGTGGTGGCTTTTAGACTCTCCACCCTTCAAGAACTAAAAATCAAGGACAGACTCTCAAACAATTGTCTCAGACTAATCCTTTATTTTTTGGACATCTCACTAGAAGAAAAGATAGCCCAGAGAAGCTTGGAACACATCGAGGGTCGAAGAGGAAGAGGAAATTCCCCCATTTGTTGGACAGATCAAGTGGAAAAAGCTACTGGCACTTCTCTGTGCGTCTGCAGGATTCCGGGAAAGACTGAGGAGAGTAATGAAGAGGGCGGAAGGTAATGAAGATCACAATCTTCAATCATGAGGAACCGACATGGAAGATGAATGTTCGGTTAACTTTTTTACAAATATAATTTGCATGACTAATCACTAAGAGTTTTTAAAAATTATATTTCAAATCGAAAATAGAATTATTTGCAACGTAACGTGGATTCGATTCTATACAATAAAAATCTTTTTATTGGTTATATAGGACGTCACACAGCCAGATGTCCACGTTAGACTCTCCTTTGTTAAATTATGATTACAAAATATCCTTAGATTAAAAAAAATATCAACAGTTAGTGAAATGCGTTTGTGACTCCAAAGTTTGATTTTTTCTAAATATTTTGACTATCCTAACAAATAAACATTATTATTATCAATAAAACCTTGGACAGTCAACGATGTAACTTATGTGGAATATTATAAAAGCAAATGCTTTAACACAAGTAAAATAACATTATTAAAATCTCCTTGCAAACTTGTTTAGTTGTTGTTAATTTTTATAAAATTTGCATAAATTTGTAAAAAAAACAACGTTTTCGTCATTTTTTGTGCTTAAATAAATACAAGAGAGGCCGGTTTTAGTTGGTACGTAAAATATCATCATTTAAATAACAAATACCTCAATTCAAAATCGTTTTTTTGGGCTTAAATTATTCTCCGTGGCAAAAACAAAGTGAGACTTAAAACGTATATTGTTCATCTCAATTTTCCATCACAAAATTTAATTTAGATTTTTTTCATGGACGTGTCGCGTCCACAGAAGGACTATTAATTATTTATTCAATGTACAAAGTCACTTAACATAAATTAAACTTGGCGCTATTATTTTAAATTACACTATTTTGAATATTATATTATCGCTGAACACTTTATTAGGATATTCACTTCTCGCACATAGAAGTCGCTCTGGTTTATTTTGCCACTTGGGTACTTCGCTCGATTATTTCGCTTTATTTATCGCTTTGATTATCGCCTCACGGCTTGCGGCCGACTTTGCACTGAACAAACTCTTAAAATACGAAAACTGTACGGCGGCCTAGATCCGCGCTATTTATATCCAAATGCTTTTATTTTCGAACTTTCTAGGTTATTTTATTGTTTATGAGGAGGTTCTCGTCGCTTTTCGGTTGCTCCAGGCGTTACATTACAATGCTAATTATTATTAATTCGATTTCGGGATGAGAAAATCCTTCGGTCGTCGTTTTCTTCTTTCAACTTTTTTATCACTCAAATAGGTACATTTCCGAGAGAAACGCCGAGATGATATTCTAGAAATATGATGAACTTGGCCAAGAACTCGCTGTACCGAGTAGGTACCTACTTCCATGCACCTCCCTCGGCTTCTCCGAAAAGGGACACTCATCGACCTCTCCAGAAGTTCTCGGAATTATTTCGGAGCGTGGGAATACTTAACACAGTTCTCTCTAAGTAATTACATTATTTATTGCGTCGCCTTCTGACCTCCTTAATGATACTGAAATTCTACGTATAAAGCAAATGACTGAAACGAATGGAAGTATCAGATTTCTCTATCAATTTCACAGTTGGCCATTACATGATAATATAATCCCCAATAATCATAATTTTGGTGTCCATTCGTAACTTCCTAGAATCCAATACCGTTTTCAAAATTAGTATGATTATCAAATTGTTATTTATTTAATAAAATGAAAACATTGATTTAATGCTTTTTTATTGAAATACTCTGAATTAGATTTTTTTTAATATTTCAGTTTATCGAAAATTAAAACTAATAACTGGCATCCATTATATCGCATTAATACGTCATTGGTATTTAAAATTTATCAAAAAAAATTATTTCTTTTTCTTTTTACATAAATTATTACGATTAAATATTTAAAATAAGGAAACAATTTATTCTACTATCTCTATGAAAGTCAGAGACTAATGTAAGGAGGAGTATTGCAGATATAGTAGTGATAAATATAACTCAACGTGTGTGTATTAAAAAGTTTAATTTAGAGTAAATTACAATAATAACATTGTTTTGATGGATTTGGCGTCAACACTGTATAAATTATTCATGTTGCTTATTAAATTAATTGAAAAACATTAATTTTCTTACCTCTGCATGAGTTTAATAATATTTTTATATATTAATACTTAAGCTTCGAGAGATATTAGCTTAATATTTCACTTGTCGATGAGAGATTCTGTTTCTCTCGAAACTTAAGTAGTTAAATATTAATATATTATTAAATTCACGTAGAGGTAACAAAGTTAATGTTTTTCACCTAATTTAAATAATCATCTAGCACCACATAATAACTGCCATATCAATCGATAATTAATGTGAGTAAATTCAGTATTCCGTTATGTCGATTATTTATTATTACTGTTATTTATTATTATTATTATTATTTATTATTATTGGCTTAAAATTACTTTACGCCTGGGACCTCCACTTAACTATTTCCATATATTCTAATATCTAGCCGATGGTAGCCAGGTGGGCAGAATAACTCAGAAGATATAATACTTAAATATGTACTTTTTTCTACAAATTACTATTTAATGAAATGTTTTCTTCGTGTGTAAGTACTTCCCACCCTTAATACACCAATGTCGGCGAGTTGAGTGGATACCCAACAACTGACCTGATAAGAAAGTTTCTTAAATTCCAGTCTCCTCTCTCGGTCCATTAGGCCGCCATTTTAGTTGAATCATCCCCGTCCCTCCAGCCAGGGCGACCTAGTGCGGCCTGAACTTGGAGCTCTCCATCCCTCGTTAATCTACCCCGAGCCGAGGACAGAGGGAGGCGTGGTGGGGGATTTCCGACGCACCACAATATTTCACCTGATTAGCCAACTTAATAAAGTAATATTTTCCCACGCCTACCATTTCAAGGCATTTCAAGGACAGATCATTGTTTATGCCGCCGACCTGATTCTATTTTCGCCCGGCCTCGGGTAGGTGCGAAGGGTGTAGCCGCGCCTAGTCCCGCCCCCGCAATAGATATACAGGGTTATTTGTAAAACATTAATAACCTCGCAGGACTATACTCCTACCTTGATTATGAGTCGAAAATGTTCAAGCTATTATGACCTAATATCAATAGTTTTAAGGAGATATGCGACATCAAAGTATGCATTTTTTTTTCAATATTTCTGACTTATTTTTTGTAAAACGTTGGACTATCATTACAGTAACTTATATCGAGTGTGAAAAATTCATTCCCTTTAATATAAGCCAAATAAAAAAATAAAATCCTTCAAATTCCAATTGGAAAACATTCCAATTGGAATTTTTTCAGGGTTTTAATCCTTTTATTTAACTTGTATTGAAACGAATAAATTTTTCGTAATTGATATTAGTTACTGTAATGATAGTCCAACGTTTTACAAAAAATAAGTCAGAAATATTGAAAAAAATGCAAACTTTGATGTCTGATATCTCCATAACTATTGATATTAGGTCATTTTCGACTCATAATTAAGGCAGGAGTATAGTCCTGCGAGGTTATTAATGTTTTACAAATAACCCTGTATAATCAAAATAGCCTCATTTAAATAGGCGACCTTTAAATCTAGATTTTTTTAACTGTAAATAGTTGCGTATATTTTATACGAACCGTATGTTTTTCTGAGAAACAATTCTCGACGTTTCGTTGAATGCTTGTTCAACGTCATCAGGAGGGCGACCTTTACCCGCGGAGGTAGAGGGCGGACTGATTACGGCTTTCGAGGCCGCAATCTAAGGAAATCTAGATTTTTGTTATTATCTTCTATACATTACTGGATGAAGGACTTCCCGAATCGTCCTTCTTCAATGTTATTCCAAAGAATTTCATAATTAAACATTTGGGTCGCTCGATTTAGGAATTGAAAAAAAACGAATATTTTATACGAACCATAATACCTACCTAGCCGTATAAACGTACTGATCCTCGTAGCGAGAGAGCACTCTCTCGAAGACGCTGCGATATAACTCCAGCGAAACGTCTAGAATCGAGTCTTGTTTCATTCAATAACTAAATTTTATATTCGTCAGTCTTTGCGACTTGTCGGCCTCTTGTTTCCTTTCGCGTACCACTGGATGACTGCATTTGTCAAACGATTTTACACCCTGCCATTTCATTTTCTTGGCGTATTCATTTGTATCCACTACTTTTATCTATTTTCTTATCCAAGTGTGATGCCCATTGACCACATCACTTCTGATATATAGAAAATACTTTTAGGGCTTTCATTCTACGATCAATCTACAAGCACATCCATTATATAAATAAATAAGTATATTTCGAATGAGTATTTAGTGTTCGAAAATATTCGGACAATATTTGGTCTGTTTTTGTGTGGTATAACTAAATATACAAGAAGGCCCAAACTTCAAACTCCGCCCCTTAATATTCTCGGCCGGCCCTGACAATACCGAATATAATTTCTCAAGTTCGTATTATTTAATTCCACAATATTGGAATGTTTTTGGGAGTAAATGGTAAAATTTCCAACATGTCGGGGAATAAGTTACGTAAGTTTAAGTTGTCCCACATATTCAACGCGTTCAAATAATTTATTTTACGCAAACTTTGGTAGGACTAACTACTTAAAAAACTGCTTTGTGTCTCGTTGCACCTCAAAATACTATAGTTTAATTCTACAAATAATCTAGACATTTTTACTGACAATTTGCTTTTATTTAAAAAGAAACTCCGTAATCTCATTTATGACTATTGATTTGATACTTCTTTAATTGAATTCCATTCCCTCCCTCTCCCCACCCCTCCCATTTTATGCATTATCATAATTTAAATCTCTGAAATATTTATTATTTATCACATATTCTTTATCATTGTTTTTTATTTAGTTTTTTTTTACCAGCTTTGAGGAAACTTTACTGGTCATACTCACGAATATTTTTTTGATATTATATAAAAAAAAGATTAAAATTGTACTGTATGTTTCCCAAATGAAATAAAAATAAAAAAAAGTCTTTACGTATTAAGGGAGGGTAATAATTTGCGATTATTTCTCCGCAGTTCGACGAGTTTTATCACCGGTCTGGCCTAGAACTTTCCAAGAAGATGGCATTGTGTAATTATAATAGATAATAAAGTGAAGGAACATGTCCTCGTGTTGGATCTCGTTAATGGTCTCCTGTTGCGAGGGGACGGGTGGTAGGAATTTTTTCTGATATATATCGAGAAGGAAAATGTATTAATTAACCCCATATCACTTTGCTATTACGAGTGACGGCTCTCGGAGACAGCGCCTCTGTCACATCCCTTACTCTGACTAATTTCGTAAACTTTTCGCACGAAAATGATTAATTTCTTTTATAAATACGTGATATACTAATTATAATAGATCTGAGGGACGTATGTCGCGACGCCTGAAAGAGAGAGCATATATTATGCTTTAAAAGGTCGCGCGCATGTCGCCTCTGGGCTTTTTTCACCTTTATATCGAGACAGACCGCCATTGTTCATTGTAACCGCTGTATAACGTATTGTTGCCATCAATAAACCAAAAGTAACCGACAACCTCTTTTATTGGAGAACTCCGACATCATGACGAGATAATAAGAACATCACACTAATATAATAGCCGCGTACGCAATTGTATAAAAATCACATCAGTCAGAATATTGTGAGTTTGTCCACATTTTTCAAAAAACAGTACTAGATTTTGTTCCGGGGACATCATTAATCAAGATATATTATGGATATCTCATTAGTGACATCTGTGGTTAATTAAGAGGAATGAAAAAGCTTTGGATGCCGGTCGCGCTAATGATAATTACAACATACATATGAAACGGGTTATAAAACTTAAATATATACAAGTTGTCTTCCAAAAATTTTATAGATGTATTTTATCATGAGTGGAAATTTTAAACGTTACATTGTGTAAAGTGATTACTTAAGCCAGCCGTACGATTGGTCGTAAGCCTTGTGAACATCCAAAGACTTCCATACCTACTTTCCCATAAAAATATCATTTCATCTCTATGAGACATCTATTCACAAATCGCTCTTTAGGGGCGGATTGCCTTATTTTAAGAAGAAGAAGAGACATCTATAATATATCTTAATCACATCAGTATTAATAATTTGTAATATCTATTTGACGTTGTGTGGCGAATGTTATTTGTACATGATTTTGTAAGCTAAAACGTTTGTATGCATTTGCTGTATCAATAAACATAAATAAATAACATTTTAACGATAATTACATTCCTGGCCACGAAATGTAATCAGATTCTCTGCTACGACCAAAACCTAATCATAACAGATTATAAATTAAAAATATTTTTGTATGTATGTTCTGAGAACATAATTACTGGATTTGTCCTCTGCGAAATTAATTATATAATTAAATATTAAATTGATATATATTATAATATATAAATATATATATATATATCTATATATCTACTATATGCTATTATTATTAATATATCTATATATATATAATTGTTAATATCACACAACATTAAAAAGAATATTGCTTGATACTCCACATTAAAAATATGGAGGTATCATTACCAACTGCGAAATCTATGTATACTATTTCACGAGAAGGATTGGCCATCCTATAGAAGACTTCCAAATACGTTTCTCGTATAAATAGCTTAGTTTCTGTGATCATCTTGATTATAAATTACATTATGCTTAAGGATTTGGTTTAAGAATTTTAACAAGGTTTAAGAGAATTGTCATTGAATCGAATCTCCCATACCCTTTTCCTTTTGAAAAAACTTTACAACTTTAATATGAAACCCGTTAAAACTTTTATTAGTTTTGTTAGAGCAGAAATAATTACGCGAGGTTTCTGTTATTATATTTTTTTGTTCTGTATCCAACTACCGCTATCAAGTTTTTTCTTTGGCTCTTATTCAGTTTATCTCTTTATGTTATAAAACTTCTTTACAAGGAAGAAAAGACTATTTTTCTTTTAGATAGGTAATTCGGTATCTTTTTGTGGCAATTTAAACGAATGATACTTTTACTCCCTTGCTTTTATATTAGTTTTAGCGTCAACTAAACGAAGTTTATATCCAAAATGGTTCTGACTAAAAATCAAAAGTTAGTATCGATAAAGTTGTTTAGTGTTTTTTGATATTAATATAGAAAAAATTGTAATATTCGTAGGAGTGATGTGTCAATTTCATTCAAAATGTGGACTTTAATTCTAATGATGCATTCAGAAAAATCAGAGGCAAACGAGCCATTTGTCAGAAATTTTAAATTGGATCACTGCAATGCCGCTGCACTGTAGGCATTATTATTACTTAACATTTATTTTTTTACATATAGTTGGTATGTAATCATTATTTTCCAAAACTTTAAACTATTTTTATTATTGATCTCACACTCTCTCTCTAGGCTCTACAACCCCTAGTGGGTCTTGGCCTCCTCAAGAGTCTTCCTCCACTCATCTCGGTTTAGAGCCAGCTCTCTCCAGTTCAGAAGCTCCAAGGCAGAAATGTCTTTGAGGACGTTGTCGCTTCATCTTAATTTTGGCCTTCCTAAGCTCCTTCGCCCTGTCGGCCTTGAGTTCAGCAGGGACTTTGGTGCTTGATGCTCAGTCATTCTCCACATGACCCAGCCACCGAAGTCTTTCCAGTTTTATGAATTTTGTGACGTTTAGCTCCTTAAACAGAGTATAGAGCTCATTGTTGTAACGTCTGCGCCAAAATTAATTTTCTAGAACCTGTCCGAAGATATGCCTCAAAAATTTAATTTCAAAACGTCCAGTGCGCACTCGTTTCTCTTTATTAGTACCCACGTCTCAGCTGCGTACGTGAGCACTGACCTAATAAGCGTTTTGTACACTAATATCTTGGTTTTTCTGGACAGCAGTCTTGATTTTACGTGCTTTTGTAAGCGGAAAAAACAGCGATTTGCGCTCACTATGCGCTTCTGGATCTCCTCTTTAATATTATTGTTGTTAGTTATCAGGGAGCCTAGGTTCGTAAATCTTGGTATCGTTTCAAAATTTTGACTTCCACATGAGAGAGTTGGGATTTGTTGGGTGCATCCTACGGCCATATTATTGATCTATGTTTATTTAAATAAGTCACCATTTTAAATAAGATAAATATTTTAAATATTGCATGTACGCCAAGTTACTCAAAAAACAACAGATTTAAACTCTGTATCTATCACCAGACTGTTCACTCCATTGATCTGCAGCAATCAAATCTACCAAAATTTTTATTCAACGGAAAATCTTCTTTATCCTAGTAGAAAGCTTTAAATTTATTCTTAACGATACTCCTAAGAACTCTCATAAAACTTAAATCACTGGAGGGTGCCAGGATTCTTAAGGCGGTTGCAAAAACTTTATAGCAATCGTTCATTTAAAGCATAGACTGCAACGATCACTAAAAACCAAGTCGATTCAACCGGCTCTGTGTCAATTTAATGGCAAAAAATATTCAAAGCTTCGATAACTTCTTACTAGAGCATTGAGCTGTCACTTTCTTACATATCTCTAGCTTGCTAAAAACATTCGCTATTCGCCAATATTTAGTCACATTTTCATCTTAGGTTTCGTGCAGTATCCAGACCAACCCTTGGAATAGATTCCCTAAGCTACTTACGATTAGGGAATGCAATCCCGAGTCGGGATTGCCCTTTCGGGATCCCTCGAGATTAGAATTTCCAATCCCGCGGGATCCCTACGGATCGGGATCCCGAATAATTTTGTGTTTTTTTTTGTTTATAGAGCTGAATAGCAATTAACGACAATGCCTTGCATTTTTATATCGGCAATTTTTATAAAATGCTTTTTATTAATCATTGCATTAAAGTTTTTGTAGGCGTTTTTCAAAGCATCATCAGTCGATGTAGTAGAGTAAAAACTACTAACTAGGAGTAGTTTTTATCACTATGTTAGGTTGATAAAATACAGCAAATATTATTCAAAGCTGTTTTCATTATTTGAATGTGATACGAACATAAGTTTTAAGTACTTACTAAAAGCTCTGTAGACATACCATCAAACATACAAAACATGAAAAATGCTGATCAATCCCGATAATCTCGTCCGATTTTTCGGTTCGGGATTGATCTCGTAAAATGCCTCGAGATCTCGCCGGATCGGGATTGCATTCCTTACTTACGATGTGTTGCTTATTTGTCGTCCCAGAGGCTTGACCTTCCGACCCGCGCTGTCGGGATAATTCCGTTCCGTAATGACGTGTCGTGCGACATGTGTTCCGGGTCACATATTGGTATAACGCAAACCCAATAAGGTTGTCTGTCATTTAGGGGTCTTTACACGACTCAATTTCAGTACCTTGATATAACTAGGGATACCATGCCTCCTCGTTTATTCGGATTTGTACTTATTTTGTGCATTGATTTGAGCAATTT
Organism: Agrypnia vestita; assembly: GCA_016648135.1. Classification (NCBI taxonomy): domain Eukaryota; kingdom Metazoa; phylum Arthropoda; class Insecta; order Trichoptera; family Phryganeidae; genus Agrypnia; species Agrypnia vestita. Next base: position 35,565 of record JADDOH010009088.1, on the reverse strand, counting down.
TTTTTTTTAAATTTTATATAAACTTTCTGTGATGCTTGAAGATAATTTATTCTTCATATCTGGTACGCTCTATTTTATTGATGCAGCTTCTTTAGATATTAACTTCCTTAGATATTAACGAAATTAACACTATTCTTTAAATTATACTCTTTGGCAATATATCACTCGTATATGAACACTTTATTATCTCTGGGATAACTTTATCTATCGCTCGCTTAACATTTAATTCACACATATAAGTCGCACTTATATATCTATATGTATCTATCGCTCCGAAATTCACAACTGGGCACACCTGGCCGTCGTCTCGCGACTCACTTGCACCGAACGAACTGTCAAAACAAACACACTCTCTACGCGGTCTATACCCGCGCTATTTATACGAGATCACTTTGATTTCGAACCCTCGAGAAGATTCTTTCCTTTCTAGTGTTTAAGAGAAGGTCCGGGTAGGTTCCGTCCCTTGTAGGTTGTTTCAGGCGTTTGTAGACGATTCCCGAATGTTATAGATAATACAAGAGTGCTGTAGGCTATTCTAGAAGATATAGAGGCTTTCACGTTACTGTCATCATTGACATATTACGAGGGATTCTGTATACACGTAATCTCTTACCATTTCGTTATAGTATTAATTATAGTTTGACATTGTGATTAGGGATTGCAATACCGAGTCGGGATTGCCCTTTCGGGATCCCGAATAATTTTTGTGTTTTTTTTTTGTTTATAGAGCTGAATAGCAATTAACGGCAATGCCTTGCATTTTTATATCAGCAATTTTAATAAAATGTTCATTATTAATCATTTCATCAAAGTTTTTGTAGGCTTTTTTACAAGCATCAATTAGTCAATGTAGTAAAGTAAAAAATTCTAACTAGAAGTAGTTTTTATTACTTTGTTAGGTTGATAAAATACAGTAAATATTATTCAAAGCTATTTTCATTATTTGAATGTGACATGAACATAAGTTTTAAGTGCTTATTAAAAGCTGTATAGACATATACAATTAAACATACAAAACATTAAAAAATGCTGATTTATCCCGATAATCTCGTCCGATTTTTCGGTTCGGGATTGATCTCGTAAAATGCCTCGAGATCTCGCGGGATCGGGATTGCATTCCCTAAATGTGAGCATACACATCAGGGTAATTCGATCGTTACAAACCAATGAAAAAGTCTCGAATATTTGCTTCACAAGCGTTCGAAGGCACTTTTTCTAATTGCCTCTCCCGACTTGTAGTGTTACAGTAATCTAATTGTGAGGGTGGATCTAAGTGGTGTGGGGGTGGATTGCACCCGCCGCCCTCCCCCCAGCACTCGACCGGTCTTATTAGTCGCAGCCCTGGAGCCAGGGAGCGAAACCTTGTGCAGAAAATTCATTTTATTCGTCTCCGCCGAGCTGAAAACAGAATTATACTCCGAGCTGATTCTCAAGTAGGATTTAAATCAGAGCTTGATTTACCATTTCAAATATCGATGTAGACGGAATGCGATTGACGCTTGAACATTCATCGGCAGTCGTTGATTTAAAGAGGCAGACATAAAACGATACCAGTATTATTATTGATTGTCTGATGGTTTATTATTATTATTACTGTACATTACTGATGCTGAACTACAAAGCAACTGCTTTGTAGTTCAGCATCAGTATTTAAATTTTTACTGAACTAAATACTTTGATACACAACTACAAGAAACCCTCACCTCCCATGCCTCGCCTCTCTAACATGACATGTTGGTATATTAGTAATCAATTATATACACAACATAAGTCAACGTGCTTATAGGTCAAAGGCAAAGCCATTTATATGGGAAAATGTTTATGGAAGTATTTTTTGGGTATTTACAGTGTATTTACCTGTCGTTAGCTGGCTTAAGTGTTCACTTAACACGATTATTTTTTTTTTACTCTGGAGTTAAGGGTATTGAGAAGAAATGGTAATATAATGATACATAGTTTAAATTTTGAAAGAGATGGATTAAAAATTTCGACATCTGTAGAAAGTTCATTGCCCAATTTATGCATGAATATAAAACCACATCTGTGATATGTCACAAATAGGGAAATTTTAATTTGAAAAATTATATTACATGGAAGTGGTATCAGTTTCCTGATATACGAATTGGATTTGAAATATATGAATTGGGTGGACATGTTACCAGACGCACAATTTAACATTCACGATTCCACCCATGACCGACTATACGTCTATCAAATTTGAAAAGTTGTATATATGGTATTTATGTACCTTATTTACCATTTATGGTGGAAATTTTTCATTCCCACGAAACATTTATAATCTATCTTGGTTAAAAATTATTTATTATCCCTCTGGAGACAAAGTCCAGTAATGATTCGTCTGTGTGTAGTTTTCTGGGATATTCTGACGTATATGCCTGATGTGACATCAGCCTTGATGATGGACCCTGCAACGTGATCCGAAACTTCGGCTAGAGAGGTCACATATACACGACAGAATATCCCAGAAAACTGCACAAAGAAGATTTTGAAGGCTGTTGAAAACCTGAGAACATTTCCCGCAAACGTGTTTTTAAAAATTTTAACATACTCGAAAAATATAGTAAAAATTAAGATTAGTTAATCAAACGCTTTTCTAGTAGGTAAGTTTACATTTTTTTTATTTCATCATTTATTTCCATATTTTATGGCTTATACACGATTAACATTAAGAATCATATTGTAGCACATCAAATTTTTTATCATATTTTTGTGTTATTTTCCCCCGTCGAAGATCTTAAGTCTTTTGTACATCAAACAATTTTGTAAAGATATTTTTTTGTTTTTCTTCTGAAGTCGCCTCTTGTAAATATATAGTTAGATCCTGTTATTCAAGTATTCGGGCAATAACATACCAGCATATTTACTTCCAGGATTGTTCTTTATTATATGATTACGTAATTACGATTAGATTATTTTTAATGATCTCATTTATAAACCCAAAAATAGAGGCTGCGCTGTGAGGGCCAATTTTATTCGCTCTTTATTTTTGTAAGTATTTCATTCCTCCCTGCAAAATATTATCCATCCCCGTACTTCCATCCAACACCAACGTAACCGCGGAACATCCCCTCTCTGTGAAATACCCCCTCCCTCTCGGGAGACCCCCACCGACAATGGAGAGTTACGTAACTTGATTTAGTGCCGGATTATAGTTGGGTGAACATTATCTGGACCACGTGTGTGGTGGCATTTCGGGATAAATCTCCCTGGAGAATATAGTTTCACATCTCCTGCCTCCCGGACCCTGGGACCATTGGAACACGTATTTTGTACTTTGTAAACAAAGCAATCGCCGCTTCAAACCACTGTGTTATCATTAAACACGTTCAAGTAATACGTAACGGTTTTGTTTAATAACAAAACTCGGCCGATAGCCCGTAAATGTAACATCAAGGTTTATATTTGTTTTACTAAACCAAGGACAATATTAAGTATGGACAACTATTTCATTGTGTGAGAGAGATCTTTTTCTTTATTTTTTTAATAATACAGTTTTTATCATTTTTAAAAGTAGGACTGCGCACGTCCTAAGACGTTGTGATTAATAAAGTATGAAAATAAATTAAGGGTTACATCACCCGGGGAGTCTGAAATTTAGGTAGGAATCAGGTGATTTAGTACAGGGAGATGATTTTTTTCCTTTGCATAATTATTTAAGTAAGTTTTTCAATTTGTGTGAAATTAATAATGGTCAGATTTGGTTTTCGCTGTGATAACGACAACCACGTCCCCATATACAATCCCCATTAATACTAATTTCGAATGTCCAGCCGTAACCGTAACTAGAATCCAATAGCTCATTTCGTTTTTAAATTAGTATGATTTCAAAATTGTTATTAAATTAAATGAAAACATTGACTGTATGCTTTTTTAATAAAATATTAATATTAAATTTTTTTTAATATTACAGTTTAATGAAAATTTAATCTAATAAGTGCACCCATTAATATATCGCATATGTAATTGGTATTATAAACAAAATATATCATTTTCTATATAAAAATATCCTTTACCAGAAGGCACAATAATGATGAGATGTATAAAATTAAGTACAAAAAAAATATAATTCTATACGTAACAATGTCTGTCACTAACGCCACCAGACGGCTCAAATAATAATAAGGTACAACAAGCAAAATAAACGTAATTCTCTATTTAATAATATCCATCAGTGACGTAATCAAGACGCTACGCTACCCTAGATAGCGCTGTTCTCATGGCCTTAACTGGCGGACGAAATGTACAATCAAAGTACCTAATTTTTGACGGGTATAGTTACTAATTACAGAGTTATCTTACACTTTCCTATTTCAACTAGAAGAATGGCCAAGAAGTCGATTGACAGAATAAAGATCCGACTGTAGTGAGCACGTAGCACAAATGTCGGCTGAAAAATGGTGCGATGTGGTATTAGAATGCGACCACTATAAATTGGCGTGCGAGGGAGGGCGTCCCTGTCGCGTAACAGAAGTTGCCAGGATGTAAATTTATTACACAATATACAGAATGTCCGGTGACCGGAGTCGTAGCCTTTATCAGAAATTTGGTCGGGCAGCACTAAAGAAACCATGCAGTAATGGCGGCCGTTCTATCTGTCAAACTGTCAGACGGTAATATCGGTCCATTATTTGCTTTATCAGCTTCGCAAAACTTTAATTGGCAATTGTTCTTGCACCATCCTGGACTGTTTAGGATGTTTTGGACAATAATTCAGTGTATATTGGTAATCAAGATGTCACAGCTCCCGAGCAAATACAAAATTTTATTGAATGACATGGCGAGAGGTTACCGCCGGGTGCGGGCGGGGCGCGTTCTAGTTCCAAAGTCGCCGCACGCCAAGTTATAGTGGTCAAGCAATACCACCAACACTCATGAAATGGGTGACTCTGATAACCTCCGCCCCTGTACTCGAGTACCCCCGTGGCGCGTGTTGGAAGATAACGGCGTCAAATATATTATCTATTATTACAGAACACTCCGGTATTGTTATTAATTGTATTTAAATAAGATATTTGAAACAATCAATTTACTACGTATTAATGATAACTGTTAAAAGTTTAACGTTTTTCAATGATTTGTAGTGTATGATGAGAGGCGTGCTTTAGCAAAATGATATTCATATACACTTGAGAGATAAAAAAAGAACAATTGAGAAACGAATCCTATAAAGATATGGAGATAGAGTGTTCAGAGAGCGCAGAGTTGGTCTATCACAGAAAAAAATAGCAAGATGTGATATTATGATCGTTAAATTAAAATAATCTTTTGACAACTTTTGACTTCCACCAGACAACTATTTTTTTTTTTGAATTTACATTAATTATATGATTTTGAACTCATCGAAATACATAGTAAAATGGAAGATTTTTTCAGCATTAATGCAATTAACAAAGCCACGCGAATAACAGAAACAAAAAACAGAATACATGAACAGTAGAAATATAAAAGCACTTTCAAATTTGGTACAGGCAAAGTTGGTAAACGAGCGCGAATTCGGCTGAATTCCTTGCCGAAAAAGCTCTTGGAGGTGTCTCTATAGAGGCTGGCGTTTCGGAACTTCAGGAAACAGCGTGACTTCAGCTTCATCTAAGCTCGGCTCGGTACCTATCTGGTCGAGCAGGAGAAGACTCGGCAAGGTTCGCCAGGAATACCTCCGGGACACCTAACGCTTTCCAAACAGATTAACCTGCCGGATGGTAACAGCGCGCGGCTTTTATACCCTTTCGACGGCGCGGGAACTAGTGATGGGTCCGCTCTATACTCAATACTACAATGTAGTACTACATTAAATTGAAGTGTACACTTCACACCTTTTGAAGTGTAGTGCACATTACAAATTACCCACACTTCAAAGTTATTGAAAGTGTATACTTCAAATAGTACGCTTCATTTCAAAGCGAACACTACAAATTACACACATTTTAAAAGTCCATTTTCAAACATTTTTTATGTGGAATTTTTGGGAAGTCGATGTAGATAAATGAAGAAATTTTTTGGGAAACTGAAACAATTTTGGGATTGAATGAAGAAATCTGGTAGGCGACCTATTTTTTTTTCGGTCGCCAAATATTATTTTACCGAAAAATTTCGATATATTCATATATTTTTTCCGGCGACCTTTTTTTAGTCACCAAACCTTTTATTTGGGAAAAAATATAATTACTTCACTTCATTAATACTACAATTACTTCATTACTTCACTTCATTAGTACTACAATTTCGTAATACTACACTTAGTTCACTTCATGTAGTTTTTACTACAAATGTAGTGTACACTTTGTAGTCTTCAAACTGGTGAACGTGGTGTGTTGTAGTCTTCATTTTGATATGTAGTTTTCCCTTCGCTGGTGGGAGCGATGCGTTAACGGCCGGGCTGCCCAGAAAGGCTGGCATTTTTGGCAATAGCATTTTAGCAACAGTTCGGCTGGGTCTAAGGCGTCTGATACACATGCTTATTTAGTGGCACGTGAGCATGCGCAGTATCGACCTTCTCTAGGCCTTGCTTATTAGTGGCATGTGTGTACGCACATTGCTAGTAACGAGCATGCCACTAGCTATACAACCGCCGGTTGATTTATGAGCATGCCACTTAGTGCATGCCAATTAGCATGTGTATCTGAGGCCTAAGGCAGGTCCCAGATAATGGACACTGGTGCGGTATTTTCTTTCATGCCCAAGTAAATTATAAAAAGTGTCAGGTATACGAAAATGCGAATCGAAAATGACAATGCCCCGTTTTCGCGCTTTAACGCGATTTATTTTTCCAACGCAATTTGAATACGTTATCTTTTATCTGCGCTCGATAAGCGTACAGGGTGGTACAGGTGTGAGGTCGCACGTCCCAGCGGTACTCCAGGGTCGTCAACCCTTCCCGAGTGTCTGCGAGCAGAACTGAGAGCCACCACCGATCACTCGCCGCCGCGTGGGTGCAGTAATGAGTACACAAATCTCTCCACATGTAATCGCGTCATTAATTACGTCAAAAACTAGGGCTGGAGAAACCAAATACCGCTCCACGTTCAATGGAAATGTTTTGATTTCACTGCCAAGAATTCGGCGTTTATTATGCATTTAAAAAACTATATTTTTTTACATGTTACTTACAATTTATGTATAAAGTTAAGAAAATATAAGTATAAATTTAACAATAAGAAAAAATGTGATAAGTATTGTATATTTTACGCTTCTAATTAGACTAAGTATTAAAATATCTACATAAGTTTTCTTCGTTCCATACGTTATCTGTTTAAACTATTTTTCAACGTATAATATATATTAAAATACATATTACGAAAAAAGAACGTGTTATGTTATTTTTTGGCTTTGTAATTTGATGGTTATTTCCTTGATAAGTGGCGAGTTATAATACAATGTTTTATTCTATGCTTATAATATCTACCAATTTCGAATAGCTGTCTATCTAATCCTATTAGCCAATATTTCAGTTATTTCTTGAATGGGTACATGGTTATATTTGTTATCTCTTTAGGTATTTTGTTGTAGATATATTCCTTTTACTTTTATGTTATTTTATAATTATGTATTTTGTTTTTTTTTTTAATAAAGACATATCTTGAGGCGGGGACAGTGAATGGTTTTGTTCGAGCGGCCGTGCCATTTCGCAACGGTTTATACGACCGGTGCGGAGCAGCACGGTCCTGCTTATTAGTTGAAAAAAAATGTCAGCCTGGAGACGATTGAGTAGGACCGATATGGAAGCTTTTGCTCTTAGAACGGTCCTGGGTAAGCGGTGGGTACCATTCACTGTAGATATATGGAGCTAAGTAGATTTGGTGTCGTTTTGCGAGTGTGGTTTTAAATTTCTATGCCATTAGCTTTCTGTTTTCTTGCGTTCTTATGTACTTCAATTGTGAAATATGTGTGTCAGTTTTATTGTTGTGTATTATGACTTTGATGAACAGTTCTTTAAAAGGGGTGCAGTTAGCACTGGATTTAGTCGAGGGTCGGTCGACACAGAGTATTTGATAATTTATTGGAGGTATACTACAATACCGAAAACTGTCTGTACAGTAGATCACTTTCGTATTGGTAGTGTTTTTTTTATTTTGTATAATTCTGAGTATTGTTTTTTTTTGCATTTTCATAAATGGGTCCAAAAATGTTATAGCAGCATCGCTCCACTCTATTGTTTACAATACATTATAATCACTTACAATGTCACGCGATTGTCTCTATTGATGTATGGGATCATTGGCCTGGGAGGAATGACGAAAACGCGAAGAATAATGTGTATAATAACAGTGTTTCAGAAGGATAGTAAAATGATTGTTTTCTTTCTTAAAAAAAGTTAAAACACTGAATTAGAACGTTCTTACAAGAGTTCGCTCTAGAAGATTTAACATTGCGGAGAATGTTTATGGTTTCGAATTGATTACAGGCCCTGAAAGTGTATAATTTCAGCATAATTCACAAAGTCCGCAATAATTAATTACTACAAAATAATTAATATGCTCGATAACGAGCTGTCTGCAAAGTTTTGGGGTAGAAAAGTTTTGAGTAAAATTACGAATTTCAAATTTGATAATTTGCAATTCAATTTTATTTGTTAAACCTACGTTTTCAATATGTCTTTATTATTATTTGTTTATTCTTACATTTTTTTTACTATCTAATGTCTTGAAAAGGGTGTCTTAATAAATCAATTCATAATTACGTTTATTTTTTGCTTCCATCTGGAGCCTGGAGCTGGCAGAAGAGGAACGAAAGTAGACTGAATAGACACCTGTAAGATTTCTGCTACTAGCTATTAGACTACCATATGTATGAAGAGTTAAATATTTTCTTTTCTTTTATTTAATTTAATATAATGTAAAAATATAAATCTTACATATTTACATATTCAATTGACATTTTTTTACTTTGTTTGTCATGTAGATCTCTTCAGTGAAGAGGAACTCTTGAGTCTTATAAGGAAGTAGTTCTTATTATATAGGTACATATGTGAATCATTTAATGATACGGGTGGTAATAGAAGATAATTGAAGATTAAGAAGATAATGAATAATATTAAAGTATTTTGAAAAAAGCTTTAAATTTAAACTATTTATGAATTTGTGTTGGATTTTATTTATTCAATTTGTTCTGAAAGGTTATTAGAGTAGTTAATGGCTTCATAAGTATAATGGTTCTGCATTTGAGTTGTTATAAATTTAGGCGTTATGATTAGGTTTCCTTTTTTCATATATTTAAAGTATTCCTGGTTGTCTGTAAGATTTTTTTCTTTACATATTTCCAGTATGCAAACTTGCTTGACAATATTAATTTGGTAACCCTGTTTTTTGATGCACCGTTGAGTCTAGAAATGTGTCGGTCGTTTCTCCGGCTCGTGCGCTACCCACTTATTTCGGTGGATCTGGTGCTAAAGACCCCCCACGAGTTCCTCGTGCTAATGATTTAATGGCGTATCCAGTTTCCATCGAATTTACAGGGGCCAAATCGCGCAGAAGAAGACGGTGTGTTAGGCCCGGTTGCGCCATCTGAAGTAAATTTTACTGGAGTAAAATTAACCCGGGTAACTTTTTTTACCATCAGCTGAGAGTAAACACGATTTCGGATTGCACAAACGTCTTTTTTACCACTGTCAAACCAATAGTAAGGCTAATTGGGTGCCAAGCGGAATAAACCTCAAATACCGCATATGTCTATGGAATTTGATTTATTTTAGTTTTTTACCAGTGGCAATAGGTACTTTTGCGATTAAAAACCAGTTCAAACAAACCATTCTATTCTATGAAACAAACCAAACAAACGTCAAACCATCGCTAAAATAAAGCGAAATTAAAAGATTCATTTTAATGTTTACAAATTTCAATACGACAATGACATAGGCAAAATTCAATTGACAAGTACCTATATAGACAAATGTCACATTTTCAAATCAGCTGTGAGAAGACGGCCATTTTTTTTACCAACGTTTTTATCTTTACCCACCGATATTGGAGAGCAAAAAAAAGTTACTCATGTATGTACTTCGGCGAGCAAAATATTTTTTACCGTCGATGGCGCAACTCGTTTTAGTAAAAAAAGTTACTCGAGTAACTTTTTTACCTTTACTTTAGATGGCGCAACCGGGCCTTAGTATTTAGTATTAGGCCGGCACCACACTGCGCGTATCTTCCGCCGCGTCTTTTCCGTCGCGTTAAATCGGCAATATAGGTCGACCGATCATCCGCGTGGTGTGTTTTATAAGCGCATATTGTATGGAAAGAAATGTAGCGGCGTTCCGCGACGCGGTGAAAAACCCGCGCAGTGCGGCGCTGGCCCTAGTGTAGTGTTCGAGAATGATTCGAGAAACAAATTTGATCCCCGAGAAGAACTAAAATAGGAGCAGTATTGATATGACGTCGTTATGCAGAAAGAGTAAAAAACAAAAATTCTAGCAGTAGCCAAGCATAACGATTATATTTTTAAATCATATTTTTCATATGATAAGAACTATTTAATCACGCTCTCTGGTTGCTCTGCCACCGTAATATAAAGGTGGGAACAGAGCAAGCGGCGGATGAGAATGACGTAATAACTTCCGTGACGCATTCGATGAACGAGCCACGACGATGACAATTTCATGTATGTATGTATTCTCAAACAATTTCAATCAATGAATAAAATATCATGAGAACAGAAACATAGAAACATAAAGATTTTGATATCTATTTGTGAATATTAAATGTGAAGATTTTTTGTAAGTCCACTCTCAAAATTCTCGTCAAGGACTGTGTACAAAAATAACGCGGGGCTTCCTAAGGGCCGGTTGTTTGATTATTAGTGATAGTAAAAGTTAATGAAGAAGCATGATGCTTGTAAAACGGGTTTGATTGATAAAAAACGCAAAAATCTGCGCTTTTTTCTCAAATTTTACAATTACTACTGATCGTTTCGTTTCATTGTATCATGACGTGTCGTGGCTGCGGAGGAACTAATGAAAACGCTGGGATTTAATACAGGATTTATTGAATACTGATTAATTAATTAAACTAATGTACAAGGTCACTTATCGCTATTAAATGTAAGCTATTCCGTAAATTAAACTGTTTCGCAATTTATCACTCGTAAATATACACTTTATATTCGCTTTAACACTTTATTCACTGTTCACTAGAATATTCCATCAATTTCCGCACTTGTTAATTTCTCTTCGGTTTATCTCGCCACGTAAGAACTTTCTAGAATCGTTGTCGAATCTCTGCTCGCTTGGCACCACTGCTTCTCGCCGCCATCGCTCGCTTGGCCGGACTGACCCGCCGCCCGCGGCTACCTTCGCTTTGTTATCGCCCGTGAACGCGCACGGAAAATAACTCCCCGGTTACTCCCGTGTGTCGTATTTATACTGCCCAAGGCTGTTATCGAAATTTCGAGACGTTTCCCGCGTTTTCCAGACTTGACTAGCAAGTACTCGTAAAAAATTGCTGGAAAGTTGCAGACGTCACTCGAAAGTTGGAGGTGATTCCAGAGCCTTCGACAGTATTGTCCAACTTCAAACAACTGTCACTTTGACAGAAGTGCGCGACTCCTTTTAGCCTCGTTACAGTATGTTTTATTTTGTACGTGGAACAAAATGACCTGCGCATTGACTGTAGGTACCCGCAGTCTTTCAATAAACATGTCGAGCATAGTGTCATATTATTATCTACTAAAACAAGAATGGTCCATATCGGATGGCGGCCCGCACAAAGATAAACATCTTCTCGGAATATTGCAGCCTTCATCTGTCGCCCTTTCTTTCGCGTTCTTCATTGTGTAACTAAATCTTCATCAAATACACTAACACCATTTTATTTATAATATTTGGCTTCCTCTTCTGTAAATATTTAGAACAATAAAGTAGATTATATACACACATATACGAATTTAAAATTTACAATACTGCGAAAACGGAATCGATATGCGTCATCATCATTAAAGCAATAAATAGAGATGTGACATGGCAGTCATATTTTTTCAAAATCGTTTTTACAGGTCTTTTCATTCAAGAATAACAATCGAATTAGTATGTGTAAGCCATGCGTACGAATCACATTGTTTTGTTGTGTTGGTGTTTAAGGGTATAAACACCAACACAACGAAACAATGTGCCTCGTACGCACGGCTTTCACAGGCTAATTCGATTGTCTTTCTTATATGAAAAGAGGTCTATCAATGGTACGAAATACCTATTACAACGTTTTTATATAGTACTCGAACCTCCTATAAAATTTTCTAGCGTACCATTTCGTATTTCACCATTCTTCTTCTTCAATCGTTTATTTGTCTTTCTCAATTTGTCACGAGTCGTTTCCCGTACACGGTTTGTACAGGAATGTATATTATTATTTAAAGTGTCTTTCTCCAAAGGTTAGGTTAGGTTAGGTTACACGCAAACATCGAGTTGTTGCCGAGTTAAGTTTTGGAGTTTTTGCAATTGCCATTTGTCTACCTTAATTTAATATGTGTCTTCAGGTAAATAAGAATGTTTCTTTCGTAATGTTTTGTCCGTTAAGAATTTTCACTTCGGCAAATTGTTCTAAATGCATCCGTCATGATGTACTGAAGATTAATATTGAATTTTTCCCATTTATGATGGGATCCAGAGCTGGTTACGCAGCTCATCCCCAGCCTATGATTCTATAAACTATAATCGTTTGTGATATAAGGATCGGTATATAATTTCGAGTGTCTGCAGTGGGATATATTTTAGTTTCCTCTTTCTTCAGAAATTACTCAGAATGAACCGCTACGTGCCGATCAATTTTCACGTGAAAAATCAGCTGTTGCTAGAGCTGTCATAAGCATTCGTGATTTGTACGACAGCTTGTAACCGGCTGTACGGTAATTTGTTTACGTTCGCTTACAAATTATTATTTTTAGAATGTCAGTCACGCAAGGAACCTGTTATCAACTTTAAGGCAGAAACAGAACCCAAAAAGAGTTTGAAATTAAGCGACAGCTCTTTCGATGGTCAGCAGTAGTTTATTATTTTTATTGATTTTTATTTTTACGCTTCAACAGGCCAGGAGGCCCAATTACAGAAGCGAAAAACACCCAGGGCTTGAGTAAATCACATAGATTAAAATTGTGACCCTACCGGGAATCGAACCCGGAAGCCTCAGTGTGGGAAGCCGTGTCATACGTACATTGCGTACTGTAGAAATAAACTTAGTCTTTCTTTAATTAAATAACATTTTATTTTCTTCTTTGTCTAAAAAGGTGGGTATTTTGCATTTTACGCGATGTTTCACTTTTCGAGTCTTTGATGTTTAATTGGCGGCCTTCATAGCCCAGTGGGTGTGACACTGGCTCCCCACCCCGGTTCGATTCCCGGTGAGGTCACAATTAATCTATGTGATTTATTCAAACCTGGGTGTTTTGTGGTGTATTTCGCTTCTGTAATCGGGCCTCTTGGCCCGTTGCAGCGTAAAAAATATATTTAAAAAATGGGAGAAAAATAAAGGAAAGACTTGAAGAGCATAAAAGAGCCGTAAAAAACTTTAGTTTAAATTCAGAAATGGCAGAGAATGCCAGAATGGAGGGACATAAGTTTGATTCGAAATTATTATATGGGTGCAATAAAGGAAGAAGAATGGACATCTTGGAGATTTTAGAAATAAATTATAATAAAATAAATAATAGAAATATAATTAACATCCAGATACCACCCATAACCTCTCCACTCCTATCCATTCTAACCCCGCCCTCGACTCCCACCACCATTACACCCACCCAATCCCTATAAATTCTATCTCGAATTATTTTTAATTTAGTTGTAAACGTGTTGTTATTGACAATGGGAGAAATCCCGAAAACGTTTTAACAATTCAAAATAAATATAGTGGAATAAAACAGTGTTGTTTACCCTCATTTTTTTTAAATATAAAAAATAAATAATCTCGTTCACTAAAAATTATCGCACAATGTACCATGGATTCTGATATCGCTGTACGCCATAATCGCCGTTCGCTGTGATGTTTTGCGAGGAAGTTCTCCATTATCTTAACCATTCTAGAGAGACGCAAATACATCTGCTTTGACTCACGACTGCCGAGAAAAAAATGCTTTTAATGATTAAAAGTGATTCGTCGCAAAAACTCGAAAACAGTTTAATTTTAAACTGACCACAATCCAAAATGATCTCTGAAAGCGTCCCCTGTGTTTCGAGGTCAGCCGTTAGAATGAGTCAGCATCGCTTCTACGTGTACGTGCAGGGCCTGGTATATTTATGGACCCCACCAGGAGGTTCAAAGCTCCATAATTCTCCTCCCGACACCTTCATCGGATTAGTGCCGTCAGTTAGTTCTGACCTCACTTACACAAAACAGATTACGAATGGCCTAATTTCTCATCGAATTGGCACTTTAATACTACTCTGTTCTGGAAGCTCTCGGCTTCTGTAATACATCTAATCCAATTAATCCCTCTCGTCAATATATTGGCGCTGAACACGCTCGTGTCATTTCAGTTTTTAGCTATCTTAAATAATTGATAAAAATATAGGTATTTTATATATAAGTAAATACCTCAAATTAGAATATTTGAAAGAATCTCAGTACACATATAAAGGATATTGCTTTAAAAATTCCAATCAAAAATTGATACCTCATTACAGTGACATCTGTGTTTAATTAAGGGGAATGAAAAAGCTTTGGATGCCGGTCGTGCTAGTGATTATTACAACTTACACGTGAAACGGTTTGTAAAACTTAAATATATACAACTCCCAAAAGATTGATAGATGGGGTATTCTATCATGGGTGATCATTTAAGCCAGCCGCACTATAAGTCGTAAGCTCTATGAACACCCAAAGACTTCCATACCTACTTTCCCATAAAAAATATAATTTCGCCTCTATGAGACATCTATAATATACCTGAAATTAGATTTAATAAATACCTACATGTCTCAGAATATGTTTTTATGATCTGTAAAATATTCGGGAATTCAGTTAAGGGGTTACACCCCCTGGCAGCTTGAAATTAGGTAGAAATTGGATGTTTTTTTACAAGGAGGTGATGGTTTTCATTTTTTTGTTGAAATTTATTAAGGTATATATTTAATTGGAAATTTTATGTTTGTGTGCATGCACGCGCGAATATGGGAGGAGAAATATGTCACCTCGCGAGTTTACCCCTAACAGAGTTATTCAACTGCTCAAATGTTAAACAAAAGATCGAAATCTGCTAAAGCCATGTTATGGGTGTCAAGATCACGGTAATTGTGGAGTTTTGCCATAGTTTGTTCTCCAATGATCTATGTGAAAAAGATGTGGTGTTTTCGTAATTTTCTGTGGGACGTTAAAATGTATGGAGTTTCAATTTTAATCAAAACATGTAGCGGAGATGCGATACCAGAACTAACGACGCCATATTGGATTCTTGTCAGCAGTCAAATTCTATTTAACATGCGAGTTTAACAAACGAATGTTTCGATCATTTTTAAAAAAAAAATTGTTTGTCACCATGCCAAAAACGATTAAAAGTGATATTCGAGAAATTATTTATTGCAAAACGACGTCGATTGATATATCGAGATATTCGTTTTCAAAACAAAAAACACATTCATTTGACATTCTTTGAATGCGGAACGCGGGCCGAAAATCGATAAAACATGAAGTGGGTAGCAACTTTTTTGAAAAGGGACAACGTCGCGATAACGACGCCACTCTTGTCAGCTGTCAGATTCTGTTTACATGCGAGTTCACAAATGTTTCGATCGTTTTTTTTTAAAGTTTTTATTTTGTATAAGGATAACTTCTGTCGCACATACATGAGTCGCTCTGCATCAACATCTAATACAAATAGGTTAGCTGAAGTAAATCGCGTCCACAAAACTAATTTCCGTGATCGTGCTTTCGCGGTGGCTGGACCAAAGTTATGGAACAAGCTACCTAATAAACTGAGACAAACAGACAGCTTACCACAGTTCAAAAAACAACTTAAGTCGCATTTATTTAGACAATCCTATAAGAACCTATAGAATCTGACTACAACAACACTAGCTAATGTTTTCCACTCCTATTGTGCACTCCGCGAAAACACCTAATTCTTTCAGGCACTCCAACTATTATAGTATTAAACATTAATTCCATTTCTTGCATGCCACCTAGTGAATAAGTAATAGCTAATAAGTTTTTTTAAGCAGTAAGTTGTTTTCTAAGATTATTTTTCTGTGTAAAGCGCCCTTGAGGTGAGTATTCGCGAAAACGGCGCTATATTAATTATCCAAATATTATTATTATTATTATTATTACTGGCACGAACTTTTTTTAAATCAGGGTAAAACCCAAGTGAGTAACTGTTACGAAATTTGCTAACGCGCTATGTCTGTCGCAATTTTCGCGACAACTTTTTTCGGGAGAGCCTCTGAAAAAACATATTTTAATTTATTTATTTATTTATTCATTCATTTACGCCTAAATAGGCTTTTACATATGTAGGTATATAACAGTTATTTGCAAAAATAATATAAACAGAGAGAAAAACAAAAAAAAGAAAGTGTATATAATTTACATTATGGCGGAATAAAGCGCTCTCAGTATCGCGCCCCTATACTGTGACAGGCCAGAACCAAACACGTCCGCTATGTTTGTATAATTGTTACCTAACCTGTGTATTCTAGGTACTAGCGAGTTGTAGTGAGCATTTGTTCTAGTATTGTCACAGTAAAAAGGCGTCGGCACTCGAGTAGTTCGACTGGGTACATGGAACATTATTAAGGACAAAATTTCAGGGCTGTGGTAATGCGAGTTTACAATTTTATATAATAAAATCAGATCGGATAAAACTCTCCTGTCCGATAGTGGCAATAAACCGGTAAAATATAATAAGTTTGTATAGTTAAGATTTTCTATTGGGATATGGAGACGGAAATTTATGTAGCGTAAAAATTTATGTTGAATTCTTTCTATTGTGTGAACATGAGCATTGTAATAGGATTAATGTTAATAATGTTAAAATAATCGCACGAGATATCGTATCGCGCGGTCTTATATCGGCGAACCGCGTAATAAATCTTCTTCTATTTGTATTCCACGAAATTGAATCCCGCCTGAAACGCTGGTTCGATTGGTAACACGTGTTAATAGATGGCGTGCGCAGCGAAAACATTTCCCCTCGTACTTGGAACGATCTATTAAAACCGCGAGCTTTAATGATTTGTTATTGTTTTTTTACGTTACAAACGTGATCGCTTAAAAATACGGAGAACAAACCTGGATACACAAATTCGACCATTTATTACGCCAGCAAGGTCAGTGCTTCTGTGGCGATTTCGTTTGCAAAGTAATGTTGGTAAGACGCAAAGACCACCAAAATATACAGGGTGTAACAGAGCTAGTCCACAATATCTTACAGGTGGATTCCTGCCTTGATTGTGAGTTGAAAATGTTCGAGCGACCGTGATCTAATATCAATAGTTGAGGAGTTATGCGACATCAAGGTTTGCATTTTTTTTCCAATATTTCTGACTTATTTTTTGCAAAACGTTGGACTATCATTACAGTAACTTATATCTAATACGAAAAATTCGTTCCCTTTAATGCAAGTCAAATAAATAGATATTAAACCTTCCAATTACAATTGGATTTTTTCGGGGTTTTTATTAGTTTATTTAACTCTGATTTTTGATGAATTTTCCGTAATCGATATAAGTTACTGTAATGATACTTCAACGTTTTGTAAAAAATAAGCTGGAAATATTTAAAAAAATACATTGATGTCGCTTATCTTCTTAACTGTTGTTATTAGTTCGTGGTGGCTAAAACATTTTCGACTCATAATCAAGGCTGGAATCCATCTGTAAAATATTGCGGACTAGCTCTATTACACCCTGTATTAGACATGAACTAACGCAAATTTCTTGGTACAAAACCTTATTCCTTGGTGACCACTACGATAGACTTGTCAAATTTGATGAAGTGACAGAAATTCCCTTTGGATGCATGTTCGCAGCATTGAAGCAATTAAAAACAACAACTCCAATACATCGGCAATCTGCGAACATGCATCCAAAGGGAATCTCTATCACTTCATCAGATTTGACAAGGCAAAAACCTTATCAACAGAACCGCACCTTATACCCAGATTAGTGAGGGAGTCCATTGAAATATACAAACATCCCAATTTCAATAGAGATGATAGTTGTAAACTATCAAGTATTTAGCGCCCTGTTCTAACGACATTGATTCAACCCTTGAGAGAAGTCGCAGTAAAATCCGCCGACGTAACTAGTACATATTGCACACTGGCGACCTCTATTATAGAAGAAGAGAACACCCCACAACAAAGTGCATACAATTTACGCCCTAGAAAGCAGCACCTTTAATCAGTCCGACCTCCACCTCCGCGGGTAAAGGTCGTCCTCCTGGATAAGTATCCGACGAAACGTCGAGATTCGCTTCACGGTAATACATACGGTGCGTATAAAATATCCGAAATTACAGTTAAATACAGGTTTTATTTTTTTTATAGGTTATATTTTGCAGATTATGGTACTATTTTAAACTCTGGCGATTGTGCGCAAAACTAAACATTCACGTCTTTGCTTAGTCCTATATATTGTATATTTTTGATGGGTCTGCAGGTGCATTCTTAGCAACATCGCTAGAATTGTGAAATACAGACGGGCAGAGATAACGAAATTATTATGTTTGATAATAAATGCAGATTATACGCTACCATCATACGCATTTATAATGGAATATAGATTATCAATCTACAACCGAGTTATTTATAATGTAAGCGATAAATCATTCGTCAAGCGTTGTAAAAAATTACGCGGAACTTTCATTTCGTAATTTTCATTTTATTGAGATAACGATTTTAAAAACAAAAATTTAAAAAGGTAATGCGAGCTTAGTTAAAAAAGGTATCTTTATGATACCAATCAACACAATCAAGATGTCAACAAAATACTTATATTATAAATGATATGAATATAATAAAATAACTATTTATAAATTGCATAAATAGTTTATATTTCATTTCATTTATCATCTGGACACGTAAAATTTAAACTTGTAGGGTATAAAGCGACCTCTTATTGCGTTCAGAAAATTCTTACGATTCACAGCCATATTTATTTTTAATTTGAGTCATGTGCCAACTGTGTGGACTCTCCTTACATTTCACATGAGACTGACTCATCTTATCCTATCTCACACTCGCTAAGTGGAAATTCTTATTTTTATTATTTAGCAGAGTCGTATTTAATTATTAAATTGTATAATTCTAGATGAGCTGAAACAAAAAAAAACGAAAAAGCTCATCCCTTTGTATATCAGTTATATCATTACATTTCAGCAAATTAAGTGATTCATACAAATTATCAAACAACAATTTCGTTGTCTGTCTGTCCATCCATCCATCTGTCCCCGTAATTTCGTGTATCGTCCGTAATTTCGTTCGAATTCACTGCTAAAAAAAAGTAACCCATAAAAACCAAGTTTTTATTATACTCCCTTTCTCATTTATTAGTTATTAAAAAATAGTAGAAATTTTTTTTCGCTTAGCCTACGCGTTGGGCTTCGGTCGAGCGATGCTACGAAAGGGAGTAATAAAAAATTTCCAAAAATCCAAAATTATACTATAATCAGGTTTCGCGTCTACCAGACGCCTTGAAATATTTTCATACAACTTACAAGTTGTACGAAAATTTGATAGATCTTCTTGATCGTTGCCACGAGTCTGCTTGCAAAGTTTCAGCTCGATTGGATCACGGGAAAGGGGTTTAAAATGGATCCAAAGTTTTTTCGTCAGACAAGAAGACAACCAGACGCCACGAGTTAATATAGAGGGAGTAAAAACAAATTAAACGGCCGGAGATGGGGCTTGAACCGCGGGCCAGTAAACCCGAAGGCGGCTACGATAGCGATCTTGCTACCGCCGAGCCTGCATTACCCCCCAAAATATGTACATATAAGACTTGGCAAAGACGCAAACCATTTTATGTTCCACCCAATCGCCAGGGTTTACATTTAAGTGCCGGCAGGGTAAATATAAAAAATAATGTTCAAAAATTTCGATAAAAGTCGAATTACTATTTCATGGGTGTCGGTGTTGGTGTGTAGATAAGTAAATACTTATTCTTTAGGAACCGGCATGAACCGTCATTTTTGACGGGTTACAGCTAGTATTCTTGTTAATAGTGTTTATAGGTTGAGGGTATGCGAGGCATTCAATAAACTGATAAGATTATTGGATATTGATCTGTTCGAGTGCAGCCACACAAGATTAAGAAAAATTTTGAGTGCTGAATTTTTTTCCACGTAATAATTAAGTTTCTTTATCTTTTGTTTAAACTTTTTATTCTTTCTTTCTATATAATTAATATGCCTTAGTATATCGTAAATGTTTATCATTACTGACATATTTCTGTTTGTTTAAATTTTTTATTCTTTCTTTCTATATAATTAATATGCCTTAGTATATCATAAATATTTATCATTACTGACATATTTCTGTTTGTTTAATTTTTTTATTCTTTCTTTCTATATAATTAATATGCCTTAGTATATCATAAATATTTATCATTACTGACATATTTCTGTTTGTTTAAATTTTTTATTCTTTCTTTCTATATAATTGATATGCCTTAGTATATCATAAATATTTATCATTACTGACATATTTCTGTTTGTTTAAATTTTTTATTCTTTCTTTCTATATAATTAATGTGCCTTAGTATATCATAAATATTTATCATTACTGACATATTTCTAAATGTGGAGACCTGTAATTGGCCATCTATATTGTATTAATGTTTTCTACGCTTTTTTTTGTGCTGTTGGTCTTCCATAAACATTAAATAAATAAATAAATAAATAATGTTATACCACAAAATCATTTTGCATAAACTGAAGAAATAATATAACGAGTATATCATTCGTTCATTTTCCATGGTAAGTAAACCACAATATTCATTTTAATGAATTTACAATTTATTTGTTCTACGGAACATAGTTTCTTGGTAATTAATACAATATTAAATGAATCACTTTGACCTTGAGTTGCTACAATTAAGCTTTAGCAACACGACTCAGCGTCGTCAGATTCCTCAATAAAAAGACGTCTCTAATAAGAACACATCAGAAGGACGAAGTCTTGGAATTTTACTTCAAATTTAATTATTGTATCAAGTATTAAGCACTCGGGCGCGTTCTAGTACATGACTCGTATATTTTATTTGTATTAAATCAAGTCTTTCTAGAAAATATGACACATGCAAATAAAATCTTGTTGCTTCTTGAATTTCAGACATAATTATTTTAATTGATATAAATTTACTTTATTTAAACCACTTATTTATTAAAAAAAATCAACATGTTTCAAAGCCAATGGCTTCTTCATCAGGAAAACAAAAATAATATTTAAAAATCGAAGTATAGATCAAAAGTTATATATGGAAAATAATAATATAAAGTACCTAATTAATATGAAAATAAATTTAAAAGATAACTATTTGCAAAAAGGACCTGATTATTTATAATATTCAATTTACTATTTAAACTCTTTCTTATTTCCAAAATTTCTAATTTATCAAATTGTGATTCTGTATAATTTGTATGTAAAATTTGTAAACCCTTATTAATATCAAAAGAATGACCCGTAGCCTAAAGATGATTAGCAAATTCAGAATAATTATTACTATTTAAACACCTTAAGTGTTCTTTAATTCTAATTTCAAAATTTCTACACGTTTAAAATAATTATTTTAATTTGTTGTAGTTTTATTGATTGTTGACTTTCATATTTGATTTGATAACTATTATTTCATTTGATGTAATTTTGTTATACTTTATGTTATTCACTTAATGTTTTATTTTTCTTTATATATCACTTTATTAATTGTTTTTGATAGAATTATATCTTATCTCCTTTTTTTATTATTACGTATCAATCTATACATCTTTATATATACATTGTTTTTTTAATGCTACGTTGTACCGTGTATTAAATAAATAAATAAATCCTAATGCTATATCTTTAACTATTAGGAAATTTGACACAT
The DNA here is from genome assembly GCA_016648135.1 of Agrypnia vestita. NCBI lineage: Eukaryota > Metazoa > Arthropoda > Insecta > Trichoptera > Phryganeidae > Agrypnia > Agrypnia vestita. The sequence continues at coordinate 13,547 of JADDOH010009088.1, read as the reverse complement.
TTTAACACAGAATTTCGACCTTTTAATTTAACACAGAATTAGAATCAGAGTAGCTTGTTGGTCTTGTGGTTAGGACACTCGCCTCGTGATCCAATGGTCGCGGGTTCGAATCTCAGCCCATACTAGCAAGTTAGTCCTATTTTCATAGCACAAGCGTTTAGCTTAGTTTAAAATAGTAAGAATATTGATGTGACACGTATTCCGTGTTCGCATCTCTATTTAAAAAAAAAAAAATTAAAAAATATCTTGTTCCAAGTCATATTGTACTGATGGAATCTGACGACGTAATGTTCCTATAGCTTGATTGGGTAAATTGAGTTTATATTTCGTCTGCTTTTTTGACATAATATCCATCTAACATCTTTTGGCGATAGCGATAAATTAGTTTTATTGTTGCTTCCAAGACTTATTTCAAGTTTTTTGCAAGATTATGAAGGGATACTTTGTATTACCTACTTTCGCCGGATAGCCAATCCCACGGATTTATGAATATTAGACAACCTTCGAACTTAAACATCTACTCGACGAAAATTCACATTAAAAGTTTTAATATTGTTTAAGATTTTTGCTGTGGATAGATACCCCGGCTTATGTATATAAAAATACATATTCAACTGGCGGACCCGACAGACGTTGTCCTGCCCGAACGTTGGCTTTTCGTTTGGGTGGCATAAATCCCGACTGTAGCGCCACCTACCGGGTCCAATTGTGAATCTAAACCATCCAGGGACCAACTCAAACGCACACAAAAAATTTCATTAAAATCGGTCCAGCCGTTTAGGAGGAGTTCAGTGACAAACACACGCAGAGAAGAATTATATTATATTTAAAGATTTAATTGTAGAATTTATTGTATCCACTCGCTTGCCCCTCATTTTAACAAACATAGTCAGGATTGCCCTGTGATTAGGGAATGCAATCTCGAGTCGGGATTGCCTTTTCGGGATCCCTTGTGATTAGAATTTCTAATCCCGCTGTATCCCTGCGGATCGGGATCCCTAATACTTTTGTATTTTTTTTTGTTTATAGATCTGAATAACAATTAACACAATGCCTTGCATTTTTATATCAGCAATTTTAATAAAACGCTCATTATTAATCATTGCATTAAAGTTTTTGTTACTGACTAACTTACTTACGTTACTTACTAACTACAAACTAGTAGTTGTTTTTATTACTATGTTAGGTTGATAAACTACAGCAAATATTATTCAAATCTATTTTCATTATTTGAATGTGACATGAACATAAGTTTTAAGTACTTTCTAAAAGCTCTATAGACATATACAATTAAATATACAAAACAAAAAAATGCTGATCAATCCCGATAATCCAGATAATCTCGCCCGATTTTTCGGTTCGGGATCGCATTCCCTACCTGCGATGCATAATCAAGAATTCAAGTAATTGCATTATTTTTTATGAAAGCGTAAAAAGATAACAATTGTTTGTCATAGAAAATAAACAGACAACATGAAAAAAAATGTTTTCGTAATCATTTATTTTTTAATCTTTTAGGCTCGATTGCGCCAGCAGAAGTAAATTTGGTTCGAGTAACATTGACCCGAGTAACTTTTTTTACCCTCAGATCAGAGTAAACTCGATTTCGGGTTGCACAAACAGCTTTTTTACCGCTGTCAAACCAATCATAAGGCTAATAGGGTGCCAAGCGGAATAAACCTCAAATACCGCATTTGTCTATGGAATTTGATTTATTTCAGTTTTTCACCACTGGCAATACGTACTTTTGCGGTTCAAAACCAGTTCAAACAAACCACTTTATTCTATAAAACAAACCAAACAAACGTCAAAACATCGCTAAAATAACGCGAAATTAAAAGATTCATTTTAATATTTACAAATTTCAATACGAAAATGACAGCGACAAAATTCAAATGACAAGTACCTGTATGGATAAATGTCACATTTTCAAATCAGCTGTGAGAGGACGGCCATTTTTTTTACCAACGTTTTTACCTTTACCCATCTATCTTGGAGAGTAAAAAAAAGTTACTCAGATGTATGTACTTCGGCGAGTTAAATATTTTTACCATAGATGGCGCAACCCGTTTTAGTAAAAAACGTTACCCATGTAACTTTTTTACTAAAACTTTACCTTTACTTTGGATGGCGCAACCGGGCCTTAGTCCATCATTTTGAACCGGGGCAAACGAGTGGGTGTGACACAGTCTAGCACATTCTCTTAATCACAACCCCCCATCACCAATCAGCATTGATTACTACAGCGCGCAAACAACCGAACGATTCATGACGAACTAATCGCTGATTGGCTGAAAACTTGAACTGGCCCCTATCGAAGGGTTGACGAACCAACGGTCGTCCGGGTTTTCACTGACGTCTCAAATACTTTATGAAAACGACGCCGCGTAGTTTACGGGGGTCACTTTTCCATTACCTCACTCTAAAATCAAATCTGTTCGATGATTCTGAACTAGGGATGGAAATGAGTCGAAATATACCGGAACGCTGCTCCGGTTCGTGAGTTTTTCACAAATATATTATAGCTTCGGCTTGTGATATTTTTTCAACTTCCAACTACAGTTTATGTTTGTTTGGATTCAATAAAAATTATCGAAAGTTCAAAAGTTTTGCATTAAACATAGTTATTTATTCAGAATATTTTGAGGATGTGTAAATTTTTCAACAACACCATACTAGATTGAAATAATTTATAATAATTTTCAGGCGTATTCTAGTGTAATGGTAGTAATTCGGAAGAATCTCATACACACATATAAAAGAATATGGAATTTAAAAAACTACATGCTAAATATAGATCTCTCATTATCAATAGTGACATCAAATTGAAAAAGCTTTGTGCAGGTGACGGTAGTAAAAATACAACTCACATACGAAACAAGTTGTGCAAGTTAAACATATATACAACTTCCAAAAATGTAGTAGATTGGTGAACGTTACATTGTGTAAATTGATCACTTAAACCAGCCGTACGATAGATCGTAAGCCCTATTAACACCCAAAAAAACATCCATACCTAATATCCCATATAAAAATATAGCTTCATCTCTATGAGACATCTATAATATATCTTGATTAAAGTTATTTTTGTTCATTTTATCTCCATTTTGGGTTATAAATCAATTAATATTTTTATATTGTTGCATTGCAATGTTAGTGGTATGTTTTTGGATCAGAATTAAAGGTACAATTTCGGGTATAATTGAAATTAAATTAAATTATACATTATCCGCCACATCTACGTTAAATTTCTTCAAATTAGTTATTTATTGCGTCCAAAAAAGATCTTCCGGCAACAATATTAAGTTATATTACTAATTTCCATATTTCATGTTATCAATTAGTGTATATTATAGATATCTCACAGAGACGAAACTGTATTAATTATGGGAAAGTAGGTATAGAAGTCATTTGGGTGTACACAGGACTTATGACCTGTCTTTTTATGGTTGGCTTAAGTGATCACTTTACACAATTGTAACATTCGCCATTTCCACCCATGATAGAATATACCATGCTTATTCATTTTTTGGAAGTTGTATATATGTTCAAATTGCGTGGAAAGCTTTCATATATGAGTTGTAAGCGCCTTTTCCATGCGGCCTGTACAAAGCCATTTTCATTCCCCTAAATCCCCACAGATGTCGCTAATGAGAAAATCTACATTGATTTTTTACGGAATTTTGAGAGCAATATACTTTATTGTGTGTAATGAAATTCATCCGAATACTTGCATTACACTAGGATACGCCAGGAAATATTATTTCCAATTTTTGTTAAATTCCTTTTTACCAGTATTTAGAATTCAGAATATTTTGAGTTTGTTCAAATCTTTCAGAACAGTGCTGGATTTATGTCACAGAGACATTATTAATCAACTAATTGATTAATAATGTCTCTGTGACATAAATCCAGCACTGTTCTGAAAGATTTGAACAAACTCAAAATATTCTTTCATGTTATGTTATACTCGTGTAAGATTCAATGTATTGCGTAACAAGTGTGGTCTCCATTATTTCTAGATTTTATTTAAATAAAACTTCATAAACTTATTTTCTAGCTTCGTCGCTGCACGATATTGATTTTAGATTATCTATTTTATTATAGTTCCCTCAATACAAAGACCATCAATAACCCGCTATCAACGATGTCTCGTTCAAAACTATCAGCCATTACTGGGAGACATGTTTGGTCAAAAGAGGCAATTTTCTACGGTTGACCTTGATACAGTGAACCTTTATAATGATTATGTATTGTGTTCCGCTACTTTTTAATCAATCAATCTATATATATATATATATATATATAAAAAGAAACCCGTGTTTCACAACCAGCCACAACCACCCACCGGTGGTTATGGTGGTGGATAGCCCTTGGTGTCACATCGAAAATATGCGAGTTTGGTGGGGGTGGCTGTGTGTGGGTGGGAGTGGGTGACGAAAATGTGCTTTCTAGTACATTGTTTTGTTATGGGAAGGCCGCAAATGCTTCAGATTGTTTCAAAATAGGCGCGCCGACTATGTCGGTGAGTCCAGAAGATTCCGGAAAAACCTGCTATAGAAAGTTCTGGAAGGAGAAGGTTCTTGAAAATTCCCGAAAGTTCTATAAGGTTCACAGCTAGTAATAAATATATCATATATATACAGGGTTATTTGGAAAACATTAATTACCTCGCAGGACTATATTCCTGTCTTGATTGTGAGTCGAAAATTTTCAAGCTATCATGTGACTTTAGAGTTTGTGTTTTTTTTTTTTTCAATATATCTCACTTGTTTTTTGTAAAATGCTGGACTATCATTACAATAGCTTATATCGATTACGAAAAATTCATTGGTTTCAATACAAGTTAAATAAAATGATAAAAACCCTGAAAAATTGGAAAACATTCCAATTGGAATTCGAAGGTTTTTATTATTTTATTTGACTTTTATTAAAGGGAATAAATTTATCATATTCGATATTGTAATGATAGTCCAACGTTTTACAAAAAAGAAGTCAGAAATATTGAAGAAAAAAAAATGCAAACTTGGATGTCGCATTTCTCCATAACTATTGATATTAGGTCGTAATAGTTTGAACATTTTCGATTCATGATCAAGGCAGGAATATATTCCTTCGAGGTAATTAATGTTTTCCAAATATCCCTGTATATAGCACCAGGGTGCGCGTGTCGCAGCATGGATATTTTTTTTTTAACAAAATAACGGGAAACGCGTGTCGTAAGTAGGGAATGCAATCCCAATCCCGCGAGATCTCGAGGCATTTTACGAGATCAATCCCGAACCGAAAAATCGGACGAGATTATCGGGATTGATCAGCATTTTTTATGTTTTATATATTTAATTGTGTATGTCTATAGAGCTTTTAGTAAGTACTTAAAACTTATGTTCACGTCACATTCAAATAGAATTTGAATAATATTTGCTGTGTTTTATCAACCTAACATAGTAATAAAAACTACTTCTAGTTAGTAGTTTTTACTCTACTACATTGACTGATTGGTGTTTGGAAAAACGCCTACAAAAACTTTAATGCAATGATTAATAATGAACATTTTATTAAAATTGCTGATATAAAAATGCAAGGCACTGTCGTTAATTGCTATTCAGCTCTATAAACAAACAAAAAAACACAAAAGTATTCGGGATCCCGATCCGTAGGGATCCCGCGGGATTGGAAATTCTAATCTCGAGGGATCCCGAAAGGGCAATCCCGACTCGGGATTGCATTCCCTAGTCACAAGCGCACGTGATAAATGATTCAGCCGCCATTTTGCGGTGTCGTTTCTTCTCGCGGCGGCGACAACTGTGTGAAGTTCTAATTATTGGGTCACACCTAGCTTTAATACATCATCTCACGAAATTGTCCGCCCGTATTCTGGAAGCGTTCGGCCCGATCTGGCTCGGAGCCAAACTCCTGGAATTGCCGTTCAGAATTAACACTCGGCCAGCGGCAGAGCTGGACTTCATTGAGTGGAACAAATAAAAGAAGCGGATTACTTCTAAACTTAAACACGCGCGGAATTCTGTGTCTTTGCAGAGTTCCAAGAAGCGCAATTATCGCGCTCTGTTTCATTTAGTTCTACAATGTGTGAATGAAATGTCCTCTATATGGGTTAAAAAAGAGCATCTTTGTTTAACTAGTAATAACTTTTCTGAATTTGCGAACCACGTCGTAGATAATAATCATTCTAACAGAGTGTTAGTTGAATTAGTATAAACCACTACAAGATTTTAGGTCTACCGGTTTCGAGACGTACCCCTCTCTTCGTCAGGACCAACACTACACTATACACCACAACCATAGTACTGTTAACTTTTCACCGATATTTATCACATGCGTGTTAATCTTGTCAAGGACAAGCATGCACTATAGTATGGTGTTGGTCCTGACGAAGAGACGGGTACGTCTCGAAACCGGTAGACCTAAAATCTGGTAATGGTTTATACTAATTTTAATAACAATGTTATAATGTCTAATCACAAAGTTAATGCTCTAAATATTAAAAATATTAATAATAATAATCATTATTTTCATTCGTACATCAATTAACTTTTCCACCCATACGGGCGTAATAAGGGTTATCCCAATTATAATAGTTTTAGTCCGTAAATGCTTTTTAATATAAAAACTTATTTTTTCTATTTTGACTTATTATTTTATTTTTTTGTCGTAATTTTTTACGGGAAAAGCTAGTTTAATTAATAATTTTGAAAGTTGAAAAATTAAAAGAAATTTGTACCGGGTAGTAATTTGCTTAACAATTGCTTTCTGCTTAATATTACTTTTACTAACTCTTCTCTTCTTCAATCGGTTAATCACTTGTATTTTCACCTAATCCATGTAAAATTTCTATATTAGAAAATAGTCAGTTTAATACTTCGCCTGTCGACGAGAGATTCTATTACTCTCGATAATAAAATAGTAAAATGTTATGTTTTTCAACCAATTTAGTGACGATCATGAATAATATCTAAAATGTTAAAATCAAATCCATCAATAATATAGTCTTCTATACAGTTTATGATCTATATTTATTACACTTAATGTTTAATTCGATGTTAATTAATAATAACAATTCAATTATGTGCTTACTGATCTAGTGGTTAAATTGCTCGCCTAGTGATCTAGTGGTCGGGGTTCGAGCCCCAACCCAGGACACCGGCAAGTTAGTCCTATTTTCATAGAACAAGCGTTTAGCTTAATTTGAAAATAGTAAGGTATACTTCATTAAATGAAAATATCTACTGACACCATTTGCTAATGCCATATTTAAACTGCATATTATTGACAGACTGTGGTTTGAGTACTCAACAGGTGGGAAGCAATTTTAAAGAAACTTCGCAATTATGACGTCAATACGTTCCGTTTCTAACTATGTAATTGTATAACAACACCACACCGTTTTTATTTAAAGAATTAATTTTTCCTTTCGTATCCAGATCATCACTTTGTCATTAAAAATCCTTTCATATTTCACGTATTATATAATAAAATTAATTATTTTTTGGTGCTTTGTTTGACTGTGTAGTTGCATTTTCAATTTATGTTTATTTATATTCCCGGCGTTTTAGAATCACAACCAATTTAATATATTCCAAAAAGATTAAACACGATTGCCTTTTGTGAGAGGGAAACCTTCAAATACGGTTGAATAGATTCTCTGTTCTCTGAGCCATTCGTGTGTGACAGCTTAGTTGTGGAATGTTTTTCGACTAATCTGTTTCCTACTTTTTACAACCTGGATCTCATAAAACTCGGATTAGCCTCATCAAACAGCTTTCCTCCCCTTCTCGCATCCTCGTCCTACAGAGGACATTGACCCCACAAAACCCAGAATGGATCTTACCTGAGGATTTGTAGATACATTATTAAAAATCTTGACAGCGTTTTAAATGTTTTGATGGTGAAAGAAAAAAATTAATTGTCTATTATAAGTGTTCTTAGTATGATTTATATACGACACGATCTGCTATGGGCAAGTTTAAAAATATGTTGAAAACTATTGAATAATTGATGATTACATTCCATTGTATACTGTTGTATTTTGCTATGACTTTGTGGTTATTCACTATGAATATAATTAAACTAATTAACTTTGTTTATCGCCACTAATTTTTTTTTGGTAAAACCAACCGGTTTCGGAAACAACGTTCCTTCGTCAGGGTATACTTAATACTAATTAAACTTTACAAAATTATAAACAATCATACTTCAGTGTCGAGTGTCTTTTGTTGTCAAGTTACTTTCGCACCCCCCACTATTTACCCCCATTTCGACACTCGACACTGAAGTATGATTGTTTATAATTTTGTAAAGTTTAATTAGTATTAAGTATACCCTGGCGAAGGGTATACTTAATACTAATTAAACTTTACAAAACGAACGTTATTTCCGAAACCGGTTGGTTTTACCAAAAAAATTTAGTGGTGAAAAACAAAGTTAATTAGTTTAATTATATACATTCCATTGTGTTTCAAGAGTTACAAACTATTTTCTCTCCAATATTTTACTATAAATATATTAAATAAAAAAACTGCCGCCATTTTATTGAAAGTTGGTATTGTTATTTTAAATAATTGGTTGGCGAATTCCGAGAAATTATTTTTGATAGATCATCATAAGTAATCATATCTTTTCAGATTTCTTTGTTGTCTGATGTCTTTGGACTCAGTATGTTGTTAGTTTACACTCAGTAATGCTTTACCTACAAATCACTCGTTCAAACACGATGACGGAAGCCAATGTGGTTTAGACGGTACGAAATATAAAATAAAAAAATGTATGTTTTATTTCCTTTTTAATGAGACAATAACAGAATACTAAGTATAAACTACATATAAAAACAATACATTACTTATTTCAAAGTCAATCCAATGTCCCAATTCAAGTGTCTTCGGCCTGCTCTATCAACATCCACAAATTTAATGTAGCAATGCAATACGATCATGTGCGAATTGGCATAAGACTGTACAGCGATTAAACGTGTACAGGGAAAATGGTGAACAAGCAAACAAAATGAAATTCGTAGTAATTATTGACACAGAATGACATTTTTATATTTCAAAAAGATCAAAAATGCCACCCATTAAGCTTATATTCTATGCGGGAGAGATATGTGGGGTATAAAAGCAAAGGCAGCAATATTAAAAAAAAATTGAATGCAAGCATCGAGGATTACTAATTTATAATGTACTGAATTCGTGATTTTATAGGAAACATAGCCTATAAATACATAAAATCTGGAATTCGGAACATACAAGTTAGTAATTGCAAATAAGTAATTTTATACCCCATATAATAATGTAGTAAATATGCGTATGTCCGATACATGTTGTCGTTTTTACATTTATATACTTTTATACAGGGTTATTTGTAAAACATTTATAACCTCGCAGGACTATATTCCTGCCTTGATTGTGAGTCGAAAATATTCAAGCTATAATGACCTAATATCAATAGTTAAGGACATATTCGACATCAAAGTTTGCATTTTATTTTCAATATTTCTGACATATTTTTTGTGAAACGTTGGACTATCATTACAGTAACTTATTTCGAATATGAAAATTTCATTACCTTTAATACAAGTCAAATAAAAAAATAAAAACCTTTGAATTCCAATTGGAAAACATTCCAATTGGAATTTTTCTGGGTTTTTATCATTTTATTTAACTTGTATTGAAACGAATGAATTTTTAATAATCGGTATGGGTTACTGTAATGATAGTCCAACGTTTTACAAAAAATAAGTCAGAAATATTGAAAAAAAAATGCAAACTTTGATGTAGCATATCTCCATAACTATTGATATTAGGTCATAATAGCTTTAACATTTTCGACTTATAATCAAGGTAGGAATATAGTCCTGCGAGGTTATTAATGTTTTCCAAATAACCCTGTATGCATTTATATACGTTAAACAAAGAATTTGATTAAAGAAATGACATTGCTATACCTTTTCCAACATCAAATAAGTATGACACCCCGTCAGGTGTATCGTAGCATAACGATGATTCACTCTTTGTTATTTATATTTTAAACTCATATACAGGGTAGCTAGAAGAAAAAAACTTCACAATTGGATTCTTCCTTTTCAGTTTTGACTTCAAATATTCCTTACGCCATAATTGAAATGTCGACAGTTACGAAGATAAACGACATCAAACCTTGCATTTTTTTTAAAAATATTTCTGACTTATTTTTCCGTAAGACGTTGGACTATCACACAGTAACTCATATGGAATGTTAATAATTCATTCGCTTTAATAAAAATAAGATAAATAAAATAATAAAAAATTGCAAAAAAAATATTTTTCAAATTTCTGCAAGGTTTTAATCATTTCATTAGACTTGTATCAAAGCGAATGAATTTTTTATATTCGATATAAATTAATTTAATGATAGTCCACTTCTAGGCAACTCGAAACAGCAGAAATGCGAATGCTTAGATGGTCAGCAGGAGTAACATTAAAGGATAGGATTAAAAGTTCACGCATTCGTGGTAGCCTGGGCGTCACGGACAGTTGAGATGGTATGGGTACATAAGACGGAGACCACCAGACCACACAGTTAAGCAGGCCACGTCTATGGAGCTTCATCGACAGTCATCCAGAGGTAGACCAAAGAACTCCTGGATGACTCAATGCTCCAAAATTTACAGAGAAACGGCCTGGATGAAAACGACACCCAGAACCGAAGAAGATACAGTCTGAGAACGAGAAGAGCCTACCTAGGCAATGAGTTGGGACAGTGCAAGGAAGAAGAAGAGATAGTCTAACGTTTTACAAAAGATAAATTTACAAAATATCTACAAACAAAATTGCATATTTCAACTATATAAAGGTATTCATAGTGATAACGTGCTGACCCAAAGAGTGTCAAGTAGCAGAAATGTAACACTTGGTAAATTACATATCCCTGTGATACATACCACAACTGCTTAGCATCACTACACATTCACAGGCGTGAAATGGTTCAACGAATTGCCTGTTGAAATGAGGACTGAGGAAAATTATGAATCATTAAAAAAACGTGAAAAAATACCTTCAGAAATGATTAAATTTGTAATATTTTGAGTTTGTTCAAATCTTTCAGAACAGTGCTGGATTTATGTCACAGAGACATTATTAATCAATCAATTGATTAATAATGTCTCTGTGACATAAATCCAGCACTGTTCTGAAAGATTTGAACAAACTCAAAATATTCTGAATTGTAAATACTGGTCAAAAAGGAATTTAACAAAAATTGGAAATAATATTTCCTGGCGTATCCTAGTGTAATGCAAGTATTCGGATGAATTTCATTACACATAATAAAAAGGATATTGCTCCCTAAATTCCGTAAATCAATTGTAGATTTTCTCATTAGCGACATCTGTGGGGATTTAGGGGAATGAAAATGGCTTTGTACAGGCCGCATGGAAAAGGCGCTTACAACTCATATATGAAAGCTTCACGCAATTTGAACATATATACAACTTCCAAAAAATGAATAAGCATGGTATATTCTATCATGGGTGGAAATGGCGAATGTTACAATTGTGTAAAGTGATCACTTAAGCCTACCAAAAGACAGGTCATAAGTCCTGTTACACCCAAATGACTTCTATACCTACTTTCCCATAATTAATACAGTTTCGTCTCTGTGAGATATCTATAATATACACTAATTGATTAAATTTGTATTTTTATTATATATGTACCTTTTACTTACTTATTACTTTTTATTACCTACTTATTACTTTAATTATTACTTGATTGTCTATACATATACTTATTACCTGGTGAATATGTACATTTTATCACACAATTCTTTAATGTATATTATAGATATCTCACAGAGACGAAACTGTATTAATTATGGGAAAGTAGGTATAGAAGTCATTTGGGTGTAATAGGACTTATGACCTATCTTTTTATGGTTGGCTTAAGTGATCACTTTACACAATTGTAACATTCGCCATTTCCACCCATGATAGAATATACCATGCTTATTCATTTTTTGGAAGTTGTATGTATGTTCAAATTGCGTGGAAAGCTTTCATATATGAGTAATAAGCACCTTTTCCATGCGGCCCGTAAAAAGCCATTTTCATTCCCCTAAATCCCCACAGATGTCGCTAATGAGAAAATCTACATTGATTTTTTACGGAATTTTGAGAGCAATATACTTTATTGTGTGTAATTCACAATGACACAATTCTTTGTAAATGTATAATGTAATTTTACTCCTCTCCGACACACGAGTTAATGACACTCATGTAGTAGAGAAACATCCATCATAAGTAACTGTCACTACCTTGTAAAAAAAAATGTATTTGTAAAAAAAAAATATATATTAAAAAATATGGCTTATCTCCGTAACTGTCAATATTTCACCCTATGTGTACAGAATGTTTCTATTCAAAATTTAATGAATAAGAATCCATGTTTTTTTTCCAGTAGCTACGAGACATTGTGCATATAAATCTGATTTAATTAACAATTCAATTAAAAAACTCGTAGCTTCATTTTGTTCTCAATTTAAGAATGCGTTTTCCGTTATATTCATATATTTTGTAACAATATTAAAATATTAGAATATTGATGGATATTCGCAAGCAAGTTTAATCTGTCTCTGAAGAAGGAAGACAGTGACACGGTTGGTAGATAATGATAGAGTGACGTAATCGTGAATGGGGATTAATTGGCAAAATTTTATTTTAACAGTATTTTTATGTGTAGGATACGATTTCTGGATTTTGTCCACAGGGGGATAATCATTAATAAAGATAGATTATAGATGAACGTCTAACAAAGACGAAGCTATTTTTTTGGGAAGTCTGTATAGGGTGAGCTTTAATATAGGACTTATGAGCTGTGTTAACTGACTTAAGGGATCACTTAAACAATGCAACGTTCACCGATTCCACCGTTAGAACATTCACACACTATCCAATTTTTGAAAGTTGTGTGTAGATTCTTTATCTGTAGTCTTTCAAATATTTGAAGGGACTGCTATAGCCGTCTAGTGTCGAAAATTAGTAATTTCTATGAATTTTTTTTTCAATGAATATTCTTACTATTCTCAAACGAAGCCTAAAGCCTGTGCTATGAAAATAGGACTAACTCGCTGATGTCCTGGAATGGAACTCGAGAGGGGCGTATCCGTAAACTTAACACAACGAAACAACGCGCGTACTACGCACTGTACCCACACTGACTCAATTGCAAGCTAATATGAAAAAACCTATACATGCAGCTTATTTTGAATTATTATTCTTCGGAAAGCTTCCGTGTTTCCATTCCATAAAACCACAGTATACCCAGAACAGTAGTTTATCTCCGGCCTTATTAGCCTACTCTTGCGTTGACGCTAGGGTTGTCATTTAACTCGTAGCGTCTGAGATTCCGACGCACAAGGTAGACACGAAACCCGAAAATTTCTGTAATTAGTATACCTAGTTTCTGCACTTAAATTGCAAGAACGCTGATCAACATCAACGTAGACTTTTAAAAACTCACAGTCTTGTGATAATCACACACACCTTTTGAGTAAAGCAC
>JADDOH010009087.1:0-22550 GCA_016648135.1 Agrypnia vestita | reverse complement strand
ATAATAATTTACAATAAATATCTAAATTCTATTTACTTATCGATTTATACAATAGACGCTCTAGAAATCGAGATTCTGGCGAAAAACGCATACTACATAATAACGTCTAAAGCAAATCTTCAAAGAAATTAACACTGAGCAAATTGTATCTCCTATTATGCAATCGAGTTTGCACCAATATATTAACGGCATTCAAATAAAGACTTGAAGATAATATAGACAGGACAGAAATCACAGGGTATGAAAAAACTCTGAAAAATTATAACACTTTTTTTTCACTACTTTTATTTGATACGGGTATAACACTAAATAATTCAAAATACATAGATACATTTTTCAAATGGGATATTCAGGTAAATAAGGTATGTAAGAGGTTGAGAACTGTATTGGGATGTATGCACAAGATTAAATACTAAGTTCCGATACAGACTATGAAAACTATATATCAATCTTTAGCGGAATCGGTAATAAGATATGGAATAACTAGCTGGGGTCTAACTTGCAAAACTAATATTAGAAAAATTCAAAATATTCAAAATTCGGCTTTAAAATTAATAAATAAAGAAAGTGCTACTAAAGATATACAGGAACTCTTCAAGAAACAAGGCTCTATGCCAATTAATGCTATCTTGTGGTACAAACTAATTACACGATATCATGAAGATGGGACATATAAGCATAGATTGATTCATAAACATAGTACCAGATTTACGGTTAAAGAAGGACTACGAATACCGAAGGTCATAAATAAATATGGACAAAGAACATTAAAATATGTCATACCAAAAATATTAAATAAAATCCCATGTCGTGTCAAAATGGATATTAATAAAAAAGGGCAAAATACAGAATTAATGAATATGTTATTAAATAAAAGAGACTTATTTTGATTTTGGTAATATTTGTATTTTTTCTTGTATTGTTGTATTGTATTGTTGACTTTTTTTGGGTTTATAAGATCTATTGTAATTAATTAATATGAATGTATTTCTGGTAAATAAAATTTATATATATGTATGTATTGATGCACCTACAGACAAATATCAATGTGACGTTTTGTGGGTCTGAAATGTAAAAAAAAAAAAAAAATAATAAATAAAAAAAAATTAAAAAAAAAACATCCGTTTCCTTCTTCAAATCGTTGACTCAAGTATGTGGGAGTGTGCGTCTGGTGTATAGGTTACGGGTCCAGTAAAAGTGGAGGGGGTATCTAGATAGTGGGAAAGAGGCGGTAAAGTGGAGGGTTGTATTTGATTATTGCCGATATTATTTTGTGTTTTTGTATATTTCAAGTCTTTCTAAATTATTTTGTTTTAGAACGTATGTCTGTTTATGTAGGATATGTTCATTATTTGTATTTTTGAATATATGGTTGTTTTCTACATAATATATACATATTCTGAACTAACAATATTGCTATTTCTGAATCTTGACAGTTATTGCATACATTGTAAGGCTATTTTTTGACGTTTTATGTTTCACAGGTTTGAAATTAATGAATTCAATTAATTAGAAAGCTCATTATTCGTAATTGTGAATAACTTAACCTTTGTTTACGTCTTAAAGCTTTCTGATTGATTGAATTCATTAATTTCAAACATGTCAAACTTAAAACATCGAAATTGGTGGCAATACAATGTTATACATAGCTGTCAATATCGGGATAAAGATCTGATTGCTGTTTTTAGAATAGCACAGATTATATGGTTAGAAATTTCTAAAAAGTTGTCTTAGTGAGGAAGTAAAATTACAATTAGTTTTCATGTAGAATTATTTAAAATGGATTTCCACAAAGTGAATGCCTCCACATTCGATTATTCAAAACACAGAAAGCTACGTTTATTAATTGCAATTTTTCTCGGGTTCAACTATGAAGGAAATTTGTGAGATGGCCGCAGGATTCTTGGTACATTTCTACAACGGGATAATTGTAATTTTTTCCAGTAACACATACGTATTTTAATGCAACATTTAGTGCCAGGACCTAAAAAGGTGTCAAAAATTCTGATTAGTGATTTTTATTCGTTAACGCACAGCAATATAGTGATTATTCACAGGAATAGTGTTTCAAATAAATCCGCTTCGTAAAAATGAATTAAGGGTTGCATTAGCGGATGAAAAGACAATGAAGACGGCAGTCTTTGTGGAAGACCGCCAACTTCAATTTCATAAGAAAATAGTTTACTTAGTAAAAACCACTACCAGATTTAGAATCTACCGGTTTCGAGACGTACCCATCTCTTCGTCAGGACCAACACTACACTACTATATTCACAACACTATAACCTCAACCATAGTACTGTTAAACTTTCACCAACATTGATCACATGCACATGCAAAATACTTATTAACAATAAAGATAAAAATAATATAATGGACAACTCAGGAATCTACCAATTAACATGTAGCTCGTGTCCATCACATTATATTGGAAGGATATCTCGTAATTTTAATACTAGAATCAAATAACATATGAGGTGTCTTAATAACAAATTTTCCGAATTTGCAAACCACCTCATAGAAAATAATCATAAATTTGACTCAAAAATACAGGTGAAAATATTAAATACTAATAATAAAGGTTTAAAATTAAATAATTTAGAAATTTTTTACATCAGAGAAGCGGTTAATAATAAAGCACCTTTAATTAATGACCAAATCAATTTTCCTTATAGCCCTTTGTTTAATTTAACTTTCACAAAAGATTTGGTAACACCCACTTTAGACTTAAGTCTTCACTCTCTTTCGTTAGATTCCTGAATGTTCTGTAGGCTACTATTGCATGTTTGTCTCTGACAAGATTAACACACATGTGATCAATATTGGTGATAATTAAACAATGGTTGGGGTGTATAGTGTTGTGAATATAGTAGTGTAGTGTCGGTCCTGACGAAGAGACGGGTAGGTCTCGAAACCGGCAGACCCTAAATCCGGCAGTGGTTTTTACTAAGTTAACTAACATTCTGTTGAAATTATTTCATTAATTGTTGTAACGACTCCAGCGCAAGTAGCGTATTGTTCGCAGGTACCTGGTGTGACAGGGCCGCTCCGACACTGCAGCGGTGCGGAGATAATCCAGAAGCCAGCGGAGGGAAAGAAACTTTCCACGTCCAGCAAAATAATGACTACTCTTTTTGCTCATTTCGCATTACCGGGGTGTAATGAAACGGCCCCAACCCCACAGGAAATGACTGAAGCGGATATGGAAGAAGCGGTACAGCCTTCGGTAAAGCCGGGCTGAATAACCGAACTTTATAAAGGCTCAACTTTGCAGGCTCTATCGCCTTCCGGTCTGCCACTTGTGAGAGGCGATAGCGGAAAAAGGACAGCATTACGGATATATGTTAAACAGGAAAAAGCGATCCCGCGAAAAACGCGACGCCATATTGGAAAATGGCGTCCATCGGTTGTGGATTTAAAGATTGAAGATGCGCACAGCTCTGCTCGTGTGATTTGCAGCGTATTTTCCTTTAAAGCTATTTTTCCAGGTGTTCAGTATTGCATCATTTAACCATTTTTATAGCGATTTACAAAAATATATAAAAGATGTCATTAATTCGTCTATATTTTTTGGAATACATAATTACATAAAACAAGCAAATATGTATATATACTATATATGTCATTTATTCTGATGAAACTGTATAAAACATTACTGTTTATTTTTAAATTCATTTTATGAAAGCCTAATTAGTTAATCGCCAATTACCAACAGGTAGGGGATTCGATCCACGTCCCGGTAGCATGAATAATAAGTGTAACTATGTTACATATCTATACACTGCATGAAAACAAAATATTTACATACGTACTTAAAAAAATACCGTCGTCAACTGATGACTTTCTATAGCTTAATCGGTAAAAGAAAGTTCCTTAATCAGGTTCCGGTAAAGACTATTTTTCTAAGAAAGTTACATGAAAATAATTAACAAGAGACTACCTTCTGAAAAACGTAAACGTTTAAACACGTATAGATGAAATTTGGGTAAACCTTTTTTAACTGATTTTAAAGACAGAGCGTAGATTGTAAAATTAATATTCGATAACATGCTTCTAAAATACAGAAATATCTTTTCAAAATTATGTTAATTTCTGCAAAATTTTGAAATAATTAAAATTTCTGTTATTAATTGTGAAACGGACACTCTTTACCCGATTTTAGTATTCAAAATTCAATTCCAGCACGTTGCCCTGTATTCTCGACGTATGTGAAGTGGCGCTTTTGCCTCTTATATCATTTAGAACGTATTCAAGTCGAAAAATATATAGTCAATTCATATAAAGACTGCCGCAAGACAAGGCGACCTAACGCGGTAATCCTGTCCTATCTCTATGTACTCACTCAACATATCTAAACTAAGAAAATATAATATTTATTTATTGATTTCAATATATAGCACATAAGTACCTTTTACATAATAATTAATACATGCATACAAGATACTGATGAGTGGAACACCAAAAAAATTACAGAATTGACAATATAGTAAAGATAATTATTTAAAGTTATAATAGTAATTTAGAAAAAGGAGGTCTAATTAAGTATATAAGATAAAACATAATTTAGAAAAAGGAGACGTGAAGTATACACAAGGTTAAACAAATAAATAAACAATAAAAAATATTGATTGTATTATTTGTATATATCGACTTCTTTTATTTGATAAATTCCACCAACATGTTTCAGAAAAACTTTTCCATCGTCAGAGTGTTGTATAACAATAATAATATAATAATTATAATAGTTATAATACAGTCAATTTTTTTTTCAAACGTCAATCTACAGTGTTGCTGAATCAATTGAAAAAAAAAAACAATATATAAGTGGTGAAAACAAAGTACATTTTTATTAATTATATGAGAATTGCAATTTTATCACTTGATATAATATAAAGTAACATGGGAATGTTCTAACCAACACCTAAAAATGTGGTCAAAAGTATTAATATTAAAGTATTCCAGTGTCGGTCAGAATTGATTTCTTAAAGCAAAATAGGCTCTAGCAATACGGTTGGGGTAAGGCGGTTGGGGAAGAGGGATGGTAAGCAAATAGGAATTTTGTGTGTGAATAGAGAGGTGGTATAATCGTCGAGCGAGATGAAGGCGATAAAATCTGAAATTGGGTTCGCATTATACAAGTACAATTTACGTAAACAGTTTTGCTGGTCTCCATATCCCGAGGACGCAACGGTTGCCACGTCTTGAAATTAAAAACCGAGTACTTGGATGAAATAAATTACTAATTTTATTTTATCTCGAGTATCAATGGAGACCCCTTCTGTAAGCAACACGTGTTTTAGATTTTAATTTTATAGTATTCTGGTACCTAGTATTTCAAATCAGTTTTCGGATTGTTTATATTTTAACACACTATATTATATGACGATGTGTGTCCCTATATACTAGTGATACACATGCAATAGCAGCGCAAAAAGAAAAATTATATTTTTTACTAACTAACTTACCTCACGCCGAGAGGTAGGCAGAGAGGATGATGCACACCACCGTTTTGTCCTGACATAAACTCTCTCCTCATCCACATTCATACATATTCGCATGCAAGCTTGCCCGATTGTTGAGGGTCCTGACAGACCTATCATCCAATATTTGGTCAACTTGATCATGCCGAGTCTTCCGCGGCTGCCCACTCTTTCTGGCGCCATCTTCACTTGGTCTTAGTATATCTTTCTCACTATGCTACGATCAACTTTCCGTTCTTCCCTTATTTGTTCATTATTTACTCATCACAGATGGATTTTTAAGTATTGTGAAATGCTGAACAGGGTCAGTTCCCATTACTTTTTGAGATACAAGATTCAATATATTTTAAAAGTTTATCCACATTAATTTCTACAAATTAATTATTTAATAGATGTCCTACAAAGTCCATAAATCAGTCACATTAACATCTTTAAGATTTTGACGCATGCCACTTTTGATAATAACAGCGGCAATAAATAACTACGTAAATTAAACAATATGCTATGATAAATTTTATACGCTACATGTTACGTTTTTAAACAAACATTTGATATGCAAATGTGAGCCAATGAACAATAATTACAGCTTCTTCTTCTTCAGCCTTCCTCTCCACTGCTGGTATAGGCCTCTTCCATACTCTTCCATCCTTCCTCGTTGTTTGCTAATTGTAGTCAATTATTTCCTCCACAGCGGTTATGTCGTCGGCCCATCTCTTTTGAGGTCTTCCGACGCCTCTTTTATTCTCCACTTCAAAACTCTGTGAGTCCATCTTGTAGCATCCTGCCTTACAACATGCCCCGCTCATTGCCATTTTAGCTTCGCTACCCGATCTATGATATCTACTATCTAGTTCTGCGCTTAATTTCATAATTTCTTATTCTATATCTTAGGCTTATTCCAAGCATAGATATCTACACTATAATTACATTATATTTTTTTATTATTTTTTTACTTTTACATTATAATTACAGCTTACTTAAATTAAATCATCAACATATCTAGTCCATATATCTACTACTGGATATCTGTTATGGATACGCGCCACTCTTCTGACGTCATACTTCTTTCGAGCTTGGGGATGCTACCCGAGCGAGCCTTTCTTCCTTCTTTCCTTCCTTCCCCACTGTCCATCGTCTACTTGACACAAGCATCCAGGCAATTGCCAAATAGACAGGCGGATAAAGAAAAAAGTAAAGCATATTTTAAAAATATAGCAAATATAAAAAAACAAATGTTTCTTATAGAATAAATTTAATGAACGAATTTTTTGATAAAAAATATTTCATTACCATATTTTTCTACACTTAATCGTTTATAATTGATGTATCTAATTATTCTAAAATTGCAGGTTGACCAAATTTTATTTCCGGAAGCGGGACCTCTTCGAAAGTGGAAAAAGTAGTCGCCCAGTGGCGTCGTGTGGGCGGGTGCCGACGTTTTAATTATGGCACGATGATATTGTTTGCCCTCAACGTGATAGCACTTTATTCGCTTTTACCGCTCTAATGGAAAAAAACCTTTGAGAGTGAAAAGTCTAAAAATACCGAGGTGCTTCATAAAATGTTGCAAAAAGTAATAACTGTCGTTCAAGTAGACTGCATCCAATTCCCATTTTCATGCGATCGAAAATAAAATTCTCAGATAAATCCTTTTACGTGAGAATGGAATTGAATAATCGCCTGTGTGGAATCCGCCCGTGGGGTTGGTGGGCGGGGGGGGGGGGGGTGGGGCTGGCTCGGCTGAAGGCGGTGCTTATCGCTCACTCGCAGATTGAATATATTTCATATATGTTTTCATAGAGCGGTGCCGCACAGCCACAGGGTGGACCGGGGACAGGGCGGTTCGGATATTCACTTTTTATTATCTTTCGTCAAATTATGTCGGCGACGTCCCGCGATATATCAGGCTCCTGAAGTCAGGGAAACTGTTGTAGTGGATAAAAACAGTATTGAGTATTCGTCGTACGATAGATATACAAAACAGTGATGCAACGAATACTACTTTCACGGATACGAATATCAAGCCTACTATTCGGCGAATACGAATACGAATAATTTAACAAGGTAATAAATAATACGCCACTGTTCTTTTTTACTAAGAGATTTAACAATTAAAATTTACCACCGGAAAATTTTTGTTCAAAAAGCACAACATTTTAATGCCACAACCTTTTTCCGTTTGTACATTCCCAGCGGTCGAAAATAAATATCACTTTTTTCACGCTTAAGAGAGATCATATTATTAGATCTAATTTGAAATTATAAGAGTTGGCACTTTTACACACAGCGGAAATAAAATGTAACGAATAATACGTATTACAAAACAAAAACTACATGAAATGAGCACCTAACCTTATTAATGACGCGACGAAACTAGATGTAAGAACTCGTGTTACGCTGTGAAACAAGTAACAATTGACAACTTGAGAACTCAACAAATCCATTCATTCTCTGTTAGGGGAATCCCCTAACAGAGAATGAGATGTGTAATATATATATACAGAAAATTAAGAGAGAAAACTGTTACAATCATAACCTGTGCAGAAAATGAATGAAAACTCTTTATACAAATTAATATGTCTCAGTCCGTAATGTTGACCTTTAAGGTGTAGTACACTCAGACGCCGCGGGCAGCCGGTTTAAAAACTTCCTTCGGCCCTTTTAGGACGTAGGTCAGTATCTGTAGGCACCGCTGAAAAGCGTAAATCCCCGAAAGCGGAAATCGGTTTGCGACAGGCGAATCTATCAAGGTGCTGTATAAGAGCGAAGTGAATATGGCAGGTAAGTAAGACATGATATCGTATTTAGGTAGAGAGAGTATAATGCCGCAGTCGACTCCCGAAGTATTTGTCAGATTTGGTCAAACTTTTATGAAATATGTATTGGTCACGGATACGGATCTTGATCTAGCGATGCAAGCAGAATCGAATGAATTTGAGTTATAACAATAAACATTACCAAACAATATTGCATTTGATTTTAGTAAGACAAATAAAATAGGCAGGATGACAGTATTGAAGAATTAATATTCTAAGAAATGATCCAGTTTTAATATACACATTGAGATTAATAAGATTTTCAATAAAATAAAACACCGGTCAGAGCGAATGACGTCACGCCTCAGTACCAATCACCGCGTCTTTGAATCGTTGCCATAGACACAATGCAATTTTTACTGAGGATTGACGTCACGTAGACGAAATGACAGCTGCGGGCGTTTTTGCGCGAAATTAAAAATATGTAGATGAAAATGCAATTATTTGCGTAAAAACTTAGTTTATTACTGAAATAATTTCATAATATTTTCGGTAATAGTAGACGTAAAGCTCCGTAAACTTTTATACTTTGGTCATATAATGAGAGGCGAAAAGTACTCCATCCTTCAACTCGTCATGAAGAGGAAGATTGAGGGTCGCAGAGGGGTCGGAAGGAGGCGGCATTCCTGGCTTCGAAACATCTGAGTGTGGACCGGGATAAGAAGCGTGGAAGAGCTGTTGCGCACTGCCCTGGACAGGGAAACTTTCTTCAGGTGATCGCCGACGTCGGGAGGACCCGACAGGGCACATGAAGAAGAAGAAATAGACGTGTATCTACAATATAGAATGTTATTTCAAAATCTGTCGTCATGCCTATTACAGCCGTGCAAAAAATAGTATAATTGTAATGAAATAATAGAATTGCGCACCTCCCATACGCTCCCGAAAAGTAACAACTGACGTGAGAACAAATCGAAACCCTTCTGCGCGGTGACGCGCCCCCCGCGATGCTATCAGCCGCTATCGGCCGCCAGCAGTCGCCCCCTTTCGGCTGATTTTGTTTTATTTCAATAAGCCTCCGCCACCCCCGACCCGCCTCTCACCCTCGTAGGGGGGCGGCACCCCCGCAGGGCTGACTGCACCGCGGAGAGTCCGGCTCGGCGAAGATAGATTCAGATCATTTCCAAAGGGCTGGTAGAAGTAATTAAATCTTTCATCATCATCGTCATCTTCTTCCCCTTGTCCTAGCAGGATCGGGGGCCCAAAGACTCGACAAGGTGCTTCCGTGATCTCCTGCCTTGCGCTGCTTCTGCTCGAGTCGACCAGTCCAGACCCATTCTGTTTTCAAATACATTTTTTTGTTGTCTCTCCCAGCTTAATCTGGGTCGGCCCACCGGCCGTCTTCCCTCCGGGGTTGCCAAGGGGATTCTTCTTGGTATTCTGAGCACGCGTCCATGCCACCTCAGTTGTGATTTTTCCATGTGCAGGAGTAGGGGCTCCATGCCGAGTGTGTGGCTTATGTCGGCACTTCTCACTCTGTCCATCCTTAGAAAACTCGTCTCGGCAGCCTGGCCTCTTGATCCCACTCTCTCCGTCAGGATCCAAATTTGATGGCCATATATTAAGGTGGGCCTGTACACAGATTTGAAAACAGTCAGTTTTGCCTTGACACTAAGCTCGAATTTTCTTATCACCGCCCTATATAAAGAGCGTAGACCGCCGGCTGCAGCTCCGATTCTTCTATCTATTTCACTTTCCTGCCTCCCGTCACTAGAAAATTCCACCCCGAGGTATTTGAATTTTTCGACTTGCTTCAGCTAGGTCTTAATCTTTATCAAACTGTATTCATATATGTACAGAGATATCGCGAAAAAATCATAATTGGTAAAAAAAAAAGGTTTTTAGATTTGGAACATATACAGAACTTTCAAAATTTTGATATGATAATCGCCGTGTTCTGAAAACGGCAGTATTGCTATTTTTGTATCTTGACATTTATTGTATAATATTTTAATGCCGTCAATATTGACATTTTAGTTTGACAAGTTTGAAATTAATGAATTCAATCAATTAGAAAGCTCATTAATAATTTATAAACTGAATAACTTAACGTCTGTTTACGTTTCAGAGCTTTCTAATTGATTGAATTCATTAATTTCAAACCTGTCAAACGGCATCACGATGTTATACGAAAACTGTCAATATACAGAAATAGCAATATTGCTTGCCAAATGTGTGGTTGAATATGTTCTTAGCACGGGATTGGTGAACGTCGCATTGTGCAGAGTGATCACTTAAGCCAGCTCTTACAGGTCGTAATTCCTGGGCCATCTTATATAATAAAAGACTTCCATACACGTATCTCGTATAAATAGTTTCGAGAATGAGATGTGAGATTTCTATAATTGATCTTAATTAATGAAATAATAAATATTCGGCGTAATGGAGAAAATGTTCTATAGCTTTTCAGTCCAGCTCCAACAATAATAATCTGTAATACACTAAAAAGCGCACGCCCACCTCGAAAGTCACTTGCGTATTAGCATGATCGCATCTCGGGTTTGTACGCAACGCAACTTACTTTAGGTAAATGTATCACTCAATTGAAAATTGTTGACGAAATTTATCAATTTTGTTTTTAAATAATATGAGAAAGCAATAATATTTAGAAATTTCATTCTTGATCATCACATTTCTTGTTGAAATTAGTAATGTAAAATGAAAATGAAAATATCACAAAAATGTAAACTGGTGTTTAACGACCATGTTAAAGCTTATTTTTAATTACATAAATAATTAAGAATATAAAAAAAATAATCAGTGCTGAAGACAGCCGATTGAATTTAGAAAATTAATTTTTTGTAAGTTGACAAATTATAGCAGACAGCAATTTAGGTATATTTACACATATAAATAATTTAGCAAGCTCTTTTCTTTAATATACTTGTATAAATTAATATTTAACAGCAATATCTTCAGAATTTCTTAAAAATTTTAGCTGCAAAGTAATACTTAACACTTATTCTAGTCTACTACTCCGTCTGCTGTACTATTTTTCTAATATATTATCATACCAAGGGTAGCATTTTTCCTGGCTGGAAATTGCGCGTGCATATCACGATCCAGATAAAAATTAACATAAAATTTAAATAGTAATAATTAAAAAACGAATAATTTTAAATATATTAATCGTCAGTACTTACTCTTATATAATTATACCACTTAAAAGTCAGACTGCTAAACCTCCCATTTTCATCCTCCTACCCTCTTAATCCCCCGGCATTTCCACACACACATACCACAACATTGCGTGCTTTATTTAATTATTTATATTCATTCGTGCATTTGCTTTGTATAAAAATTTAAGTATTAAACATAATTTAAACGCAGTATTCAATATCAAATAACATAATTAATAAAAAGGTGCTATGGGTATATTGATAGCACGCGCGTGCAGTGGGAACATTGAAGCATGACTTTTTTACAAACGTATATTTTGAAAAAAAAAATAGAAATCAAATATTTATGCTAGAGATATTTATGAAATATCAAAATATGAATTCTATGATACCAATTGTGATTGAAATATTACGAAATATATTGTTGTATTTCGATTTTTTTCAAATAATTGGTTACGTAAAAGTCATGCTGCGATGTTCCCACTGCACGCTCCTGATTGATAGTGAGGTTGTTGCTTTTATGACATACTTTTAGATACAAGCAGTGCATAGTTTTGATGAAAACTTATAAGTGGAATCATGTCTGGGTACTAAGTATTAAGCTTATTTAGCTTTTCAGGCACAGCGAACAAGAGTTTAGAATGTAACACAATAAAGAACATCAGAATCAAATAATAAATTATATTTAAATATTAATTATTGCTTAGATATTTTTGAATAATATCTATTTTACATTACTATTACAATTACTATGGACTATTACAAAAAAAACGCTATTAAGGCGGTAACCTCACAGCCCTGTCGGGAGGTTTCCAGTTCTAAATGGAGATATTTTAGTATCGGGGATGGCCGATTTTTAAATCCATATCTCAAAAGTCACTCGGCGTTCGCCTTAGGTGTCGAGAAGGAAAGGGCCGTATAAATTTTACGGCCAACGTTATTTATAGTTATTTTAAAAACGACTTCTTACGAGATCTCCGCCGATATCTGAATATTCCCGGCTACAGAGACTTGTGTAATCGTAAAACTCCGCTTTGTTACTTGCCGTTAAAATTTAATTGAATTTCGAGAATTTTTATTTTTTGGGTCACACATAATTGTATTTTGGCGGTGTTATCATCGCGAGGAGGTATCAGGCCGATCTATCGGGGTGTACCACGTATGAATATTTCTTTCCAAGACCATATATAACAGTTTTTCATTTCCCTTTCGTATCCCGAGGTGGGCTGCGCCCCTGAACGACGTTTTTCCAACATCAGATAAAGCTGAAAAATTATTTCCAAACTATTCCCCGCCCTCAAGTGCCAATATCGCGTGACAGTTTTGTATGTTTTGTATATATCCTCCGCGGACGTGACGACCTTAATGGTATTCGGGAGGATATTTTCACGCAATATGAATAAAGTGGCGATATCATTTTTAAAGGTCCCGAAATCTCCATTCCCCTTTCTGTGTATATTATAAATGATGTACACAGACTCGGGCTGCAGTGTTATCTGTTCTCGCCACGATAGGAAGGAGGCGGCCACCCCCCACCCCCACCCCTGTTTATCCCGGGGGGTGGGAGCGCTGCTGGGCCAGAGATAAAAGATTTTTGACACGAGAATCTGCGTGAGATATGGCAGAGAAAATGAAAATATGCTGAGACAACAACGGATTGGAAAACTGAATTTCAATATCTTGTAATATTATTATTTATACACCCTCGTAAAGATTTTGTGTCATATATATATATCTACGTTATACGTATGGTTCATATATTATATATGCTTCCACAGCATTCGATAAGAATTTTTTTTTCAATTGATTCAGAAACATTGTAGATTGAAATTTAAAAAAAAATATTGATTATATTATTTGTACATATATCTACTTTTTTATTTAATTATTTACACCAACATGTTTCAGAAAAACTTTTCCATCGTCAGGGTGTAAAGTAGATATGGCTTAAAACAGAAAAGAGTCATTTTTGACATAGAAGGAGATTTTTATTTATGATTTTTATTTACACTAGACTTTACATAGGATTCAGAGATAAAAAAACTTATTTCTACGTAACAAATTACGTGATAAAATATTGCCATTTTTAAAAATAAAATTCGATTAGAATAAAAAAATTGTTTTCTCGTAGATTTGAAAACAAAAATTAAATATGTACATAACGTAGTACGTACAATCGTGCATAATATATTTTAATATATTGAAAAACCTTTCTAACAAGTTATGGTACTATAATAAATAGCAGATACAATTGTAACAGCCAATGAAAATGTTATTAAAAAAAGCTCAACTTCTCTATCTTCGATAAAAGTACAAGATATCGTGGTTGTAGGATTGTATGCAGTAATAATTCTATAATAATGAAATAATTATAAATATCTAGGAATATCCTTGAACCCATGGCTGAAAAATTATATGTATACTAAAAATATATAAAATAAGATAGATATGTACGTGTACATATATGAAGATGGTGTGAAGATTCCTATTATATTTTCAATATCCATATTCATATTCATCATCATTCGATCACATTCAAAGCGCCCTTAAGGTGAGTATTCGCCAAAACGGTACTATATAAATTATCCAAATATTATTATATTATTATACTTTCTTACATTTTCAGTACGCTATTTCATCAATTATTTTCAGGGACGATGTAAAATGTTAATTTTTAATATAATTCGACATGTAAGATTTTATAAGGACCAGAGAGAGTGGTCGTCACGAGGAAGACTTCACGCAGAAGACATTAGCTGACGATAATAAGATGATACAGACATTTATCATTGTCTCGATATTAATATTTTAATTGGAATGTAAAAATTAGAATGATGACATCCGACAACGGTACGATCTTATCAAAAAATAATGAAATATGTTTTTCCATATGTTACAATAATAAACTGTTACAATTATTGTAATCTCTTCTCCGTAATGATGTAGCGTTATCAGTTGTCACCGAAGTGCACGCCGTTGGAGCAGATTAAATCCACGCGGAGCGGATTCTTATTACATACCGGAAAATAATTTAATTTAAACATATATTACAATGGCGACATCTGTACGTGGGGTAGGGACGGCTGACCGCGATCTAAAGCAAATCAAATGCTAAGGGTGCCGGGTATAGTGGCTGGTTCGTACCTGGTGTGGGAGTGTGGAATTTTCACTCCCTTTCTGCCTGCTGTCCTGGTTTAAGCAATTCCAAAAAATATATGTTAACTTTCCTAGATCTGTTATCGAATCGAATCTGATTTGGGATCTTGCCTTTAATAACTATTTTGTTTTGTTACAGTTTGAAAAATATGGGTAACTTCATAATGTGAGTTTATCTGAATGTACATAATACGAACCTACATACATATTTCATACTAATCAATGATGGATATTGTAGCTTTGTGAAATACAGTAATGAAATACAATGGTGAAATGAAATCATATTTTAAAATGTGTAATCCGGTAATGTTCATTAAATGGGTTTAAAATATTACAATAATAAAATTAGGTCATTTGAAGTAATGATTAATATACATGATATTTTTTTTAGAGGAATAAAACTTTAAAATGAAATAAAATATAATAATCTTTATTGGAAAGGTTATTTTATACCATTGATATTTAAATATTTAAATACGAGCATAAGACCAATGCTCTTAAATGGAGAGGAACTATGAATAACACAATTGTGTAATAAATATTATATTGAAAAAAAATTATACGATACCATGAAATAATTTTGCAAGTAATTTGAAATAACTCTATTCATGGTGAAATCGTGCCCTAAACAGTTTTAAAAATTATCCTGGATAAATTTTATAATATGCCATGTTTTATAACACTTAGAGACTATTAATTACCTTTTATTTGAAATATTTTCTGGACATTGTGTACATAACATGTACATGTTTGTAATCTAAAAGGTTTATATAAATGCGGTGTATTGCATTAATAAATTAATATTAAATAAACAGGGCAAACCAAACTGAGTACAAACCAGCTGTCGTTGGAAAAAATGTTACCGATTCGTAACCTACGCGTTGGGCTTCGGTCGGGCGACGCTACGAAAGGGAATAGCAAAAAATTTCCAAAAATCCAAAATTATACTATAATCAGGTTCCGTGTCTACCAGATGCGTCGGAATCTCCATACAACTTACTGAGTTGTATGAAAAAAACATTAAAAATTTGAAAAATCCAAAATTATACTATAATTATTTTTTTAACGAAAATTTGATAGATATTTTTGATCGTCGCCACGAGTCTGCTTGCAAAGTTTCAGCTCGATTGGATCACGGGAAAAGGGTTAAAAATCGATCCAAAGTTTTTGCGTCAATCAGACAGACGCCAAGAGTTAAAATAAAAGTAAAAACATTCTAAACATTTCAAAAATCTCCGAAGTCACAGTTCAGTTTTTCCTTTTTTGAATTGTGTATAATTTAAATTTGATTGTTACTCTCCCATTTCATTCACTCGATTTCATTTGGCGGTCCTCTTCACAAACACACCGCAACAGCGGGAGCTCCTCAGGGTCGGGGTATCAGGCCCGCCCCCTGTCGAAACTGTCAGCAATCTTTCAGGAGAATATTCCCATATTCACTACTCCACTTGTCTAATGATCCCCGCACCTGACCCTCCCCCCGCTCCAGGGTGGGCGGCGCGGGGGAGGGACACATGGGCCGCGTTATCTTTCTACAACACCAAACATTTTGATCGCGATTTCCCCGGCACCCGAAGGCGCGCAGGGGGGGGCAGGGGGGGGCAGTGGTCGGCCGGGGGGGTAAGGCATTCGATATTCAAAATTCCCGCCCGCGAGAGATTAGCGGGGTGGGGCGGGGGGAGGTGTGCCATTTCAATTTTCGAACAATTATTTCGGGTTTGTTTGAATACAGTTAGAATGTTATTTCAACGTTCTAATTGTGTTTTTAAACGACAATATATTGTCATATTTATTTATATACCTAATAATGACATTACAAATATTAACTTAATTCGTAAATGCTATAAATAAGTTAGAAATATATAAATAACAAAAAAAAAAAAACATATATAAAATCATTTATATCAAAGGTATAGGAGGAAGGAGGATCCTGCTTCGGAAAACGCTCTCAGAGACATGGAACAGATCAATGTCCAGAGTGATATTTTTCAGCATAGCAGTAGCTTTTCCAACAGAATTAATTTTAAAATTTTAATTTAATTAAAATAAAAATTAAAACTGACTGTTTAAAAACAGTCAGTTGTTACAGAAAGAAATATACATTGAAATTATAATAGAAAATTATAGATTTCAGTAAGTTTGGAAAAAATGCTTATGCCTCAAAAAAAGGAATAAAGAAAACATACATTTAGAATACTTTAGATTTAATGAATAATACTTTAATTTAAAATAGAAGAAGTTTGTCCAAATTTTTCAGAACAGTACTGGATTTTTGTCACAAGGACATCATTAATCAATCAATATATTATAAATGTCTCATTACACATACAAAGGATATTGCAAAAAAAAAATCATAAACTAGATATCTCATTAGTAACATCTTTGGTCATTTAAGGGGAATGAAAAAGCTTTGGATGCCGGTCGCGCTAAGGATTGTTGCAACACATATACGGAACATTTCGTATAATTTAAATATATTCAACTTCCAAAATTTTAATATATCTACATGGTATTCTATCATGGATGGAAATGGTGAACGTTGCATTGTGTAAAGTGATCACTTAAGCCAGCCGTGCGATAGACCTACTTTCCCATAAAAATGTATCATTTCATCTCTGTGAGACTTCTATAATATATTGAACATACATTTAATTAACAAATTTTGAAGAGGGAGGTAAGACGTGTAAGGCGGGAGAAGTATTGGGGAAAAGAAAAAGAAAGTTAGTTAATGTTGTAATATTGCGTTCATAAACATTTTACATTCATAATTCAATTAAATCATAACGCAAAAAAATAAATACAAATGTTATAAAAATATCCACCAACTTATAGAAGACTCCAATCGCTAACATGTTCCCTCCAGTACTATACTTAAAACATTACAGACTAATTTATTAAATTTTCTTTCAACCCCTTCCGGCCGGCCCTGCATTATTGCCGTAAAATTTTCAATTGGATTTAGCGAAGAATAAGCGTTGTACATCTTGTCAACGCTGCACCAGAAGCACTAGAATAAACTCGCACCACAATAATCTCCAAATTCCTAGAAAATAAATCCGCCCAGATTAATTAGCCGAAAGAGTGGCGGCACCCGGTAAGAGTGGCAGTTCCCAGCGGCCGCGGTCGCGGCGGGCGGAGCGAGCTCGAGCGACCCTTTCTTCGTCTGGCTGGTTTCCACCTGACGGCCCCCGCTTGTATCTGGCGCGGTACAGAGAAAAAGGAAGAGTCCTTATCTTTTTTCTGGCGGCGCCATTAGCTTTCCACAATGGCGTCGGGGCGGCCCGCGCACATAAACGGTCCGTTATCCGTTATCCTCTGGCGCAGCCGAGTCGTTATCAACGGGCTAACGGCCGTTATGACACACCCTAAGTGATTCCCGCCCGTTATAACACGGCGCGGCCGGGGCTCCGCAAGGACACTGCTCGCTGCTAATCTGCCCGCATTTGTTTATTGAAAGGAGCACGTCTCCGAGGTCCGTCTGTCGGGAGCGAGGGATCTGTACGCATTGGGATGACAAATATCAGGTGCACCCATAAGCAATCAATTATTCAAGTGGCAACAAAAAAGAATTTAACTACATTTATTACTTCCTTTCTTTTAACTCGTGGCGTCTGCTTGCTTCGATCGATTTTTAACCCTTTCCCCGTGATCCAATCGAGCTGAAACTTTGCAAGCAGACTCGTGGCGACGATCAAGAATATCTATCTAATTTTCGTTAAAAAAATAAAATAATTATAGTATAATTTTGGATTTTTAGAAAATGTAATTGATTTTTTAAAATTGGAAACCGTACAAATGTTTGATTACTCCAACAGCGGCCTGACGACGTCACGGAATATTTAAAATTTGAAAAGTAGCTTGTTGGTCTTGTGGCTAGGACACTCGCCTCGTGATCCGAAGGTCGCGGGTTCGAGTCTCAGCCCAGACTAGCAAGTTAGTCCTATTTTCATAGCACAAATTAAACGTATTCCGTGTTCGCATCTCTATTTTTAAAAAAAAAAAAAATTACTCCGTCGGTATGTGTAATAGGTACTTCACTACGAATTTCGAAAATTTATGACAATTGTTTCACAGATGATAGCAAAATTCACAAATATATCAAAGTCTTGATTAAATTGACTGACAAATGTTTTTAGAATTTAATCTTTAAAGCATGAAGTGTCATATATCAAAGCTCAAAACATCTTAGACATTTTAGAAATACATTAAATTACTGTAAGTTTAGTGTTATGTTATATCTTTTAATTCGTCTTTAATTGTTGTTATATTTTACAAAGAAAGTGAGTATATTAAAAACTTGGTTTTTATGGGTTAGTTTTTTTTTAATCGATTTAATCTCCATCGTTATCTAGGACCTTTTACCATCTGGTAAACTTTTAAGAAAAATATGCTTCTAGGTGTTTTTGAAGCGTCATTATCAAACCCTACCGGGCGCCCACTTCGATCGCTATCAGACAAGTCAAAATCACCATCAGAAAATTTTCTAAACCAAAGTTGGCACTTGTTTACTTTCACTACGTCTCCATACACATCACAAATTTTCTTTGTTGCAACCGTTGCATTAGCACCCGATCGAAAATGAAACCGTAAATGTTCTTCAGTTAGTTGTCCGCCATTTTACAACAGAGTAATAATAAAATTAAATTTAATTGTCACAAGTCACAAGATCACGCATTATAATATTGCGTATAAAACACGTCTTTATACGTTCACTTTACTGAGCTTGACTGAAGCAAACATTCCACACCAAAAATAATTGATTACTTATGGGTACACCTATTATGAATATGCAAAGTTTGTTATACATATGTTCCCGCTGCAGAAGGTCTAACAATTTACAACTGAATATTACCGAAAGGACAAACAAAATCAATCCTTTAATTCATCTTTAACGAAAAAAAATACAGTTCTTAAAAAATTCCAAATTTGGGATTCAACATATCACTAATAATATCTATTGATGGTTAACTTATCTAATTTGTAAAAGGTCACAATGCTAAACATTGATCTGAGAATTACATTTACGACTTTGGCATTTTTAGATTAAACCTTTGAAAAATAATCGTAGATCTACACATGGTATAATTCAGTGTTTCCCAAACTATGGGTCGCGACCCACCAGTGGGTCGCGGTGGGGGTCAGTGGGGAGCGGATGTTAGGTGGGTCGCAGTCACAACACAGCGCAACACGTCTCTTCGTCGTGTCGTGTCGTATTTATTATAGAAAAATAGTGTCTGCAATTTTCACTCATTTAACAGAGTTGAAAAATAACTTTAACGTCTTCGAAGAAGAGATGAAAAAGTTCAACAGGATAAACTGGATTTAAAATCTATTTCAAGACAACATACCGACTGAGATATCAATAAAAGCAAGTGAAGAGCTTATTGATTCATCAGAAGATACAACGCTGAAAAATACTTTTAATCGCAAACAATTAGCAAAATTCTGGCTTTCAGCTGATACTTATCCCTGCTTAAGCCATGAAAGTCCTCCTCCCCTTCACTACATCATATGAAATGGAATTTTCTTCCATGGCTTCTATTAAGACTAAAAATGAAAATAAATTGAACGTATCAAACTCACTGCGATTAAAAGTGACCAAAATTGACGTCGACGCGATTATATTTGGACGTTTTTCTTTTTTTCGGGTCCCGAATTTTTTTTTTTGGTGGGTCGCGGTCTTGTCAACTTTGGGAACCACTGGTCTAATTAATGAAAGAAGGGAACGTGGAGTATAATGGATTTAAAGATACTTGTCATTAAAAACCCGAGACAGCAGAAATTGGGCTGTGTTAATATATCCACATACACTGCTGTGCAATACATCACTTTTCATCACCCAATAGCTGTACAGTGACTGCATATTTAACTGTAATTTCGGATATTTTATACGCACCGTATGTATTACCGGGAAGCGAATCTCGACGTTTCGTTGGATACTTATCCAACGTCATCAGGAGGACGACCTTTACCCGCGGAGGTGGAGGTCGGACTGATTAGGTTCTACTTTCTAGAGCGTAACGCCCCTTTAATCAGTCCGACCTCCACCTCCGCGGGTAAAGGTCGTCCTCCTGATGACGTTGGATAAGTATCCAACGAAACGTCGAGATTCGCTTCTCGGTAATACATACGGTGCGTATAAAATATCCGAAATTACAGTTAAATATGTCTAACGACCGTAATAACAAACTTTACTCTTTAGTAACTGCATATTTGTAAATCTATTTCAACTCGCAAGGCTCGAGCGGAGTTTTGGGGATGACAATGGAGGGCTCGCGACGTGACGCGGCGCGTAACAAGTTCGATCCGCCGCAAACGATTTAACACGTTTACAGGCGCTATCTCGGGGCTGGAGGCTCTGCCCCCCGGCGCCTCCGGCCCGCTGGGCAGCGGCGGCACCGGACTTCCGGCCCGGGGGGCGCGCTCGGATCTTACACACTGCGGACCCCCCGCGAGATAACCGCTCGCCCAACTTTATCTGGGGTTAAATGTGACGTACCGAGGTTCTCTATCCTTCGCACCGTTCCGTGTGTGTACCTATAACGTAAATATTTATGTTGGAACGCGAATATATCGGAAATAATGTAGCTGTTACCCGCATATATATATATATATATTTATTTTTTTGATACTTATTACATTATACATATGCCAAACTGCACAGCAGTTTTACGGTATGATTGCCTTCAATATTTGACAATAATTTTTATTTTATAATGAAGATTATAGTGTAGGTCATTATCGAGTATTGCATGATTTTTACAAGTGATACATGATGTGTAATTATAAATTAATGTAAGATTCGGTATAGAGCTTTAATATATATTCTTTTAGCTTAAGAATGTTCTCAGGTTTTCACGGCCACTTAGAATCTTCAAGTTTGTGTTTATTTGGTATTATGCCGTGTTGTTACGACTTTTCGGGCCGACGTTTCGGATCCCATTGCAGGGTCTGTCATCAGGGCTGATATCAGCCCTGATGATGGACCCTGCCCAGACACATCAGCCCTGATGATGGACCCTGCAATGGGATCCGAAACATCGGCCCGAAAGGTCGTAACAACACGGCATAATACCCCAATAAACACAAACTTGAAGATTCTTTTAGCAATGGTTTTTTTTTGTCTTGCATCGACTCAAATTTTTTTTTATCTAATTTATTAAAGATTCTTGGCACAATATAATTTCTTTTTCTTTCACCATACACGTTGTTAATGATTGCTATTCTCATTGTTCGTCCTGTCGATCTGATTGCATAGATGTCTCACAAAGACGAAGTTATATTTTGATGGGAAACTAGATATGGAAGTCTTTGGGTATTCATAGGCCCAAGGACCTATCGTGCGGCTGGTTTAAGTGATCACTTTACATAATGTAACGTTCGCCATTTTCACCCATGATAGATTACCATGTCTGTTAAATTTTTGGAAGTTGTATATATTTTAATTATACGACATGTTCCATATATTTTTTGCAACAATCCTTAGCGTGGCAGGCATCCAAAGCTTTTTCATTCCCCTTAAATGACCGCAGATGTCATTAATGATATATCTATTTTTATGATTTTTTTAATTTTTTAGCAATATCCTTTACATGTGTAATGAGATTCTTCCGAATTATTAACATTACACTAGAATGCGCCTGAAATATCATATCAATTTTTAAATCTCCTTTATACCAGTATTTTCATTCAGAGTATTTTAATTTTGTATAGAGAGATAAGATCTATAATAGGTATATTGATTGATTAATGATGTCCCTGTGGCAAAAATCCAGTACTGTTCTGAAAAATTTGGACAAACTCAAAATATTCCACATATTTATATCGAAATTATAGCCACAAATTGCATTCTTATGTTAAACGAATATTTCTTATACCACACCACGCCATAATGACAGTGTATGGTAACGGTGAGGTGGTTGTTAGAACACGTATTAATTTTACTAATTAATTAATTTTTATTAAATTAATAAATATAT